>JAULBS010079793.1:0-19378 GCA_032355785.1 Symmetromphalus regularis | reverse complement strand
GTGTTGAGTTTCCGTTAGTCACCTGTTTCCATACATTTCGCTATCAAAGTATTAACTCTATAGGCCAAACTCCTTCCTTATTTTAAGATTTAAAATGACGTCTAATATATATATGCATGCTGTTGATGGAATCGGCCTGTGGAGCATCCCGTCCCGTTCATGATAGCTGCGTCGTTGACTCTTAAGTATTACCCGGAATTCACATTCTGTTGACAAATTTTAATGCTTTCGGGCGTTCTATTAAGGTAAGATGTGCATGCATCGTCATTTTACTCATTAACATACTACGTGTATTATCTGCGTAGATGGCTCCAATTCTGTGAATGAATTTACTTTGCACATGCACGTAGCGACAACTTCCGCGTACAAATGGACAGAATTTGTTTGTGTTCGATAAAATCATGACAGACCGACAGACATATATTTTAGTAATCAATGAATAAACGATGTGACTCATTTCCCCATACGGATAAATAGTGTCATTGGAAGGTATTTAATTAGTATATCACCATAGCCTATCCAGACATGATGGACACACGGGCTACCAACTTTGAAAAGTTAGTAGCCCAATCCCATTTCAGGTGGAATTGGGCTTCCGGGCTCCCGGCCATTTCCAACACTGTGCTTGGCTTATGGATTTTGAACACATTTCTGGACAGCAGAACCTCTACAAAACCCACAAGTAATATTTTGTTCATATCTATGTTATTACATACTTTTTTAAGTTTGAAAGTCACAATGTTTGATAAAAATGAGATACTATCTTAGACTGATTTTTCTCAAAATTAATCCCATACTGAGGGAAAATACCATGTAAAGGAATATAGTAGTTTAAAGTTTCACTCTTGTAGAAACGGACCAAGAAGAAGAACGATGCATTAACAAGTGGAATGAACTGGGACAAGGAGAGAGATCGTGGACTGAAAGCCCTGTTGAACTTGCTACATGTCAATCTTTGTAGACTGTGGGACCCACCAGTTGCTGAAGAAGAGTTTGTCAGGTATTCATGCATTTGTATACACTTTCCTTTTACAATTATGGCATTCGTCGGATTTAGAAAACTAACTACCTCAAGGTAAATGTTTTACCAAACCAGTTTTACAGCTTTTAAATATACATTGCTGATTGCCATCATGAATTTCGAGGGCTGGTTATTTAAATTACTTCAAGTATTTTGAGTTTTGTTTTAATTTCAATCTTAGTAGACAGTGTAACATAAATGGTTTCTTTAAAAAAATACGCATTCCGATATTTTGAGTCACCACTTCAAGGAACATAATATTAGAAAGTGTGATGTTGTGCAGTTTTTACTTTTAACAGGGATGAGAATTCTCTGCGGATTTGCAGAATTCAGACTTTTAAATGGTTACGTTGCTTTTGCAAATGTTAGCCTGTGCTGAACATAATGCCACCTATACTGTATTTACTGAATAATCCCTCTGAAGTGTCAGTGAACACTGAAGAGTTCTGAAGAGTAATAACGCAACATCTGTATTTAATTATTTTTGCTGGAAATCTTGATTTTCACTCACTTGACTTGTGAAGACATCTTTACACTTACTTTTTCAGACTTTTTTCACAATTGCCATTCTCATCCCTGTTTTAATACTAAAATTACAAGACTGATATCATTTACTAAACTTGTCCTTTTGTAGATGTGTTTTCTGACACTCATCAGAAAGAAATCAATCTTTTGTCCTTGCTAAAGCTTACCCAAAGGATTGATGTTCTTATCTCTTCTCAGAAAAAAAAAAAAACCCCATCTACAAAAGGACTTTCCCCAAGTACTATTATTTTTTTCCACATTTAATTACATACTCCTGAAATAATTTTGTTTTGATATTTTAACCCATCAGTTTGCTGAGTAACTGCTGCTACAAGATGTTGGAGAACCCTGGAATCGCAAAGGTTGTGCAGAAAGACACTCGAGAGTCTATAGCTCACATACTTGGTATCCTCATCAAGAAATACAACCATGCTCTGGGTTTGTTGTCATTCTCCATACTTATTCAGTTACTTTTAACTATCCATATGACATGCATGTGGAAGGCAGGTACACACCAAAATGTTATCGTTTTACTTTGTAATGAATAATTAAATAATAAATAAATGACCTTTTATAGTTTATTTACAGGGGTCAACTTTCATAATAGCACCATGTAATTTGCAAATCCCAAGGCCATATAAGGGTCCCTTCAAACAACTTATTTTGAAAAATTATTGGTATAGTTCATCTAATGCAAAACATAATTCTGTTCTGTAAAGAAACAGTTGATTGAAAAGTGAATATGAACCATTTGGACAAATCCACAAGAAGACAAAAAAATCATCAACATTTAAGTTTACAGTGAATGATAAATGATACAGAAATGTTTTTTGTTTTTGTTTAACGACACAGCTAGAGCATATTGATTTATTAATCATCAGCTTTTGTATATAAAACATTTAGAAATTTTGTTGCTTAGTCAAGTATGAATCAGCCTTTGACCAAAGGGGCTCAGAAACATGCAAGTAGTTATCAAGACTTGACATGTCAGTTTATAAATTTCTCTTTTTGTAGATTTCCCACCTCTGAAATGGAATTCCTTAGCAAGAGTTGTTTGTTTTTCTAGCAAACAATCGATTATATCATAATAAGCTATTTTCTTTTAAATAAAAACATGCATCAAAACAATAGCATGATTAGAAGAATCACACTTTTCTGTTGATTAATAGTAACCACTGAACAAGCCTGGAAATAATTTTTTGAGATCTGCCTGTCAAAATGTCCTATGTAAGTCATTTTGTACCGGTCAAAAACAAAAACGTACCTGTCACAAAATTAAATTGAAATTTATAAAATTTAATATTGAAATAAATAAATATTGCTATTAGTTTTAAAGAATAAAGTGGTTTTTTTTTTATTGCACACATCATCACAGATACTGTATCATAAATTTGTAATATATTCAACAAGTTATCGACATTTCGTACAAACACGGATTTCAATTTTTTTTTCTTTTTCAAAGATCAATAATTTTTCATCAATAATTATGAATATTCTTAGTTAATCTGAACGGAAACTTGAGGATATAATCATTAAATACTATTTGTCTAAAAAGTTGCATCATGCATGTGTTCAATCGATAACATGTCTTATCGGAAATATATATAACATGTGGATAGTATGCTGATAATGTCCATGTGTAAATGAAACTGTAACTGAAAAGAATTTTGTAAATGTTCCTTTTTTATTATTGGGGGACTTCGTCAGCAAAATAATTCCTTGCAAAAATGTAAAATGAAGTACGATCACAAATTTGTTATGCCGCTAAAATAATTGCATGTAAGTACTGGAATGTTATGTTCTAATGAACTTTTTCTCAAAAGTCGGAGGGGTTGAATATGAGGTATCAATAGAACTACTGGGAAGCTACGGTTTTATTTAAAAAGGATGCAATTTTGTTCAACGTTTTACCTTCATGACTAACCACGTGACATCAGCATGCTATGTTAAAGCACAGGCCTGACGTCACATATTTTAGCTGTATAACCAAATCCCTTTTACACTGCTAATTCTATATTATCAACCGATATCATTTAATGACACTGATGGGGGAAGGGACAGGTGGATGTTAAAAAACAAATCATCAAAAGTTTAGGCAACTTCAAGCTAATGTTGCCGGTTATTTAGGTCATTCTCTGGTTATTTAGGTCATTCAGAATATGTCGGCCGATTACAGATTCAGGGAGTTCTGTTAATAGATTTACTTGGTAAATGCAGTGGCAACTGTTCAGTTACCGCTAGGCATACATAAGTGTGTATGATCTTGAAACTCCTCAAAATGTTCAACATCGAACTAAATTGACACAAAAACAACTGATTTTGTGTCGGACAAAATAACCGCTAATATTAAATATGTGACTGTAAAAGCATTTTCAAATGACAATTTTGTACCGAACAATATCCGTGACCGAGTACATATTTCCAGGCTTGCCTGTCTTCGCCCCCCCCCCCCCACCTCACCACCCTTAATTTGTACACTAAAAATGTTGATTTTGAAAAGGATTATAATTGACATTTTAGTAATAAATAAAATATAAATATTATATGTATTGGTATACGATTTATAGGAATGGGAAAATATCATTAACTGGGAGAGACCCCATAATTTAGTAGAACATTTTTCAATACCTCAAAAAGGTTTTGACATTGTAAAAGTTGTAAGTATATAGTAAATTGTATTTTAATTAGCCAAATGTAAAATTTAATTATTACTATACACTTTATTGTTAGTTTTTTAAACATTTAAATTGATTTGACATTTCTTTTAGAACAAGGTGCTAAAGTTTGTTTAGATGTGATCAGGAATGTCTATATGAAGAACAAAGTCAACATTGTATCACAAAGCTCTCTTTACCTGACAATAATACATCTTCTGATGCAGGTCAAAGCTGTAGGTAAGGAAAACAAAGTTTTGTGTTATTTTATTTTTTTGATTGAAACTAAATTTGTGTACCATTAGAGATAGGCTCATACATTTTTGTTTTCATAACTTAAAAAGAGGTATACAATTCTTTGCCAGTAGGAGTGTTTGGTTGGTTGTACTTATACCACGACCTTTGATAAACCAGTTGTGGACCAGTAAGAGTAGTTTGTATCTCAAGAGGTAAGGCATCCGCCTGAGGTGTGATGGATTGTCAGATCAATCCCCTTTAGCAGAACCATTTGGGTACTTCTTATTATAGGCAGTGGCACGTGACGGGTAGAACAAAGGCCATGTCCTGTAGGAAAGCATGTATATAAAATAAATCCTTGCTGCTAATTGGAAAGAGTAGCTTATGTGACTGGAGCAGGTTTCCCTAATTACAATTACCATGTTTGACTCCTAACCAGTGAACTAGGGTATTGTTAAACAGTGCTTTCTTTGCTAATAGATCAGCTAATTGTTTTATGCTAAAATGAATTATATGAGATAAATTTTAATCATTGTTTTAGGCACTGCTATGTATCAGACATACTCGTAATCATAAGATCAGTTTTTGGTACCTTTTTATTTTTGTTTTCCTCAGTTACAGACCAGCTGTTTCATCTTTTTGAGGTCAGAAAAGAAATTAAAATGTTTTAATTATCCAAAATATTTAATTAATATAAATTTATCTGGAATATAAAGAATATAATTCATTTTGACAGACAATGCTGTGATACTAGACTGTTGGAAAATACTGTCACAGGCTGCAGAATCTGGATCACGTCTAAAGTGTGAACATCTTAAAATAATCCTGTTTGCTCACCAAACACTGGCCCAGTCATTTGTGAACTGCAATGAGCAACAGACTCTCTTACTGTTGATGAAGATTCTAATGAATAGTTGCACTCAGAAAACTGAGAGGAATCTAAAGTTTGAAGATGATGTGCTGTCTTTGATTAAAGAATTGTTGGAGGTATTACAAACAATTTTTTTTAACAAGTTATGCATCCAGAATTTTCCCACTGCATATATAAGACCCTACATGACAAAAGTCAGTAAAATGTTTGTGCAACAGTTTTGTACAAGTGCTGTTATTAGAATGTTTCAATGCTGAAAAATGTGTTTTGTTTATCACTATTTATATAAAAAGTGGACTTAGCGAGTTTTGTAAATAAACTATTCAGTTATATTTAGTTCATGATTATAATAATAATTTTCATTAAAAAGGATTAAAATACCACATTCTGGCATTAACAATAAAAATTAGTTTTTATTTGTTTTTATAAAGAAGATAAAAAAATATATATATATTATTCTAAGCATACACATGTAGGCGTAATTAAAAAAAAAGTATTAATACAGGTGGGTTTTTTTTTTCTTGCAGTCTATGTCATCATTAGGGAAAGAGATCAAGATCATGTGGAGTCAGTTTGTGAAGGTTTCTCTCAAGTAAGTAAAGCGTGTCAGTCAGGTTAGTATTATGCTTGAACCAAGAGCAAAGTCCCAATGTTCTTTATACAGAAAACCATTAAATTAATTGTGGATAGGTTAAATAACATCAGTGTCCAATATAAACCTTCCTTCAAATGACATTGTTGGTGCTGTCATGCATTAGTGTAATTAACTACATTTCTTTTGAATCACTTATCAATGAAATATCGGTCGATCATTTGGTTTGACACTTTCAGACTGATATAAAGTCTTTGTGAACAAGACTATAAGGTTAGTTGTTTTTCAAGCTGAGCTAATGACAAATGCATTTTTTATAGTGTAAACATATTATTTATCAGTCCTGATGTTGAGACACATAAAATTACTGTCTCTCTAAAATAATAAATCTGTAACATTATTATGATCTTATGCCCCCACCTACCCGAAAAAGCAAACAAACTGGCTGTCTTTATTCAGTATTCAGTAAATTCATGTTCATTTTTTCATTTTCTTGATCTTATCTGTGTTTTGTACTAGCTTTTCTTTATCTGACATTTTCATATTTACATGTTTGCAGATGTTTATACTTGAATTGCAAGCTTCTCAGGATTTTGTCTCAGTTACTACCATTGGTCTACACAGAATCCTGTGACACTTCCTTGCCAATAAAATCTCTCCATGAGATGACAATGAGCCATTCCCAGTTTTTGCCTGTCATGCTTGGTGATAATGGAGATGAAATTAAAGGTATGTTAGGACTAGATCATCTAATTTATTATTTTGAACTACAGGTGATTTTTCCAATATATTTAATAATTGTATGAAACTAGTTAAGTTAAACATTCTGTTCAGAATTACAGAAGTGTCCATTGTTATATATTAGGGTTCCTTCGCTGTTAGCAATTTCTTATTTGTATACAGCCTACACTTGGGTGGGGTGGGGTGGGGGTAGTGGGTCAAGACCAAGGCTAGCTTACAAATTTAAATTATTTATTAAACTTTTGAATGATGCCCCACAAAATCAAATCCTGTTTCTAGTTTTATTTATTGGTACTTTATAGAAAGTCTTGTGTGTTTGTTGGTTGACCTGGTGGAGAGATGTCCTGACAGTTTTTCTTCATCTCACTGTGCACTTCTGCTTGGATCATACAATGCTACACTCTGCATTACAGGTATGTATTAACACAACTTTTATTGCACATAAACTTCTATTAAGGTTACACAACAGTGTCTTTCCATGCTTAGAAAATAAAATCAATTCCTACCACACTGTTACACATTAGGACATTGTGTTAATAAAAATGATGAATTCATTAAATCAAGGAGTCAGTTTTCACTGTAGACAACTCTGTTCTGTTTTCATTTCTTTGGCTGAAGAGTCAAAGAAAGATTTAGTTTTTTTAAATGTGTTTTTATTATTGAACTAGAAAACATTGGGTTGCCACCCCTCCCTTGACATTTGGCCTTTAACAATGTTCCTTTCCTAAAGCCAAAATGATATCCATACTATATTTTATCAGAATCATACAATCTTTATTAAAGTAAGTCATATAAAATATTTTTAGAACTATTAAAAAATAAAAATATTAAAATGATTTTTCAGTTTCACAGACTTTGTCAGGAGAAATAAATCTTATCATTACCATACTTTTGATCTGTCTGTCTTCAGATTGTTAAGTGAATATAAAAAATGTCTACATGTAATTTTCTCATGAAACAATACCATTACACATTAATCTATGTTTTATACTTCAGATCAGAACATACTGAAACTCATGTACCTCTATGAGCAACATGGAAGCTGGATGGAAGAACACAGGTACACTTGCTTCTATAGTCTATTAACTTTTTTATATTTATATGATTAATAGAGTTGTCTCTGCTTCATAACTTAAGCAAGTTATAGTCATTCACCTAGTTTTGGCATTAATAATTTTTCTACTTCTTTAAATGTTCTTCTTTATCAAAGAAAACCAGAACAAAAATATCAATGTTTTTTAAAGCTCCTAAATAGTGCTGCAGTGTTAATTGTAAAAGACAGTATTAAAATAATGTAATAGTATGAAAATACTTGGCCCTCTATGGAGGCCAGTATTGAGTTTGTATCTACTTTAGTTCTAGTTTAATGAGAAAAATTTTGATTTTATATTATACATAAATTTCAGGCCATTTCATTGGGGTCCAAAGGCTATAGAACACTATTCTGCAAGAAATAACATCGGACTGTCACTATGGAAACATCCCTCAATGGAACAGACAATTGACAATCTCGATGTACAAAAGATGTACAAATCCATTCTTCATTTTCCTTTAAGAAGAACCATAGTGGTAAGAATGTAACAATCATTAGTTACTTTAAGAACAACCATAGTGGTAAGAATGTAACAATCATTAGTTCATTTAAGAAGAACAATAGTGGTAAGAATGTAACAATCAATAGTTCCTTTAAGAAGAACAATAGTGGTAAGAATGTAACAATCAATAGTTCCTTTAAGAACAACCGTAGTGGTAAGAATGTAACAATCATGGTATAAATGTAACAATCAATAGTTCCTTTAAGAACAACCGTAATGGTAAGAATGTAACAATCAATAGTTCCTTTAAGAAGAACCATAGTGGTAAGAATGTAACAATCATTAGTTCCTTTAAGAAGAACCATAGTGGTAAGAATGTAACAATCATTAGTTCCTTTAAGAACCATAGTGGTAAGAATGTAACAATCATTAGTTCCTTTAAGAAGAACCATAGTGGTAAGAATGTAACAATCTGTGGTTAGTGTTTGAGCCACAGATAGAGATTATGTTGACATGTCTAATTCAGTGGTTGAAATTGGCTACATTGCTTGATGGACCTCAAGACTAGCAAATGATATCCGGTGGCCCAAATAAAGAAGCAAACATGAGTAACAATCTAGAAATAAACATCTCTTTTTATTTATTTACATCTATGACAGAATCAGTTTTGCAGATATTTTGATATTAAAATTAAGTTGATATATTTGACTTCAAATATTATATGAATAACTGATGATCTGTTGAGATGACATAAATATTTCTCACCTTGAGATAATGTTTGCCATTCAAAACTGTTTTTACCCCTGTCTAATCTATATACAAGAAATTATTTTATAAACCTCATGATCAAAAGTAATGTGCTTTAGGCGATTCTGTCTGCCATATTAAAATCAATATTTACTGTTAAAAACAAATTTCAGCCTGACAGAACGGAGTCTGCTCACGATTTGCAGTCAACACCTGATGTCTATGATCCGTGCTTTCTGCTACCACTCTTCAGCATCCTGCTGTCTCCAGGTGAGTAATATAAACAATTATATTATCTTCTTCACTACACCGATTGTTGTCACTACTGAGAACAAATATTAATAGCATGTTCTACTAACTTATATTTGAGCTGCAGTGGTTCAGTTGTAGGACATTGGACTCTCAAGCTTGTTTACATATTGCATTAAAAAGATAAGACATCAAAATGATAACACTGATATTATTTTCAAAATGTTATTTATGTACAAGATAGGAGTTATTATATAATGTTAATGGCATTCAAAGGCACTGATTAAATGCTTTCAGATTCTGTTGTTCACTGCCGCAAGTTTGTTGAGCTGCATTGTCTTGGTTACACATTCGCAGCTCTGAGCAGTCACAACCCTGACATGAGACGGGCTGCGTACCACGTCCTCACAGAGTTTACCCACCATCTGGAAGGATCACGCATGCATGAGAGAGTTCAGATTATGTGTATTCTGGAGATGTTGAGGAACAGCTGTCAACAGGCTAACGTCAAGCTGGCATGTATCATCACTGTATTCCTGGCCAAAGCAGCCCGGCTACAGCTCAATATCGGTGAGATCAACTAGGGAATAACTTTAGTTACATAACTTGTTTTTCAGGTACATGTATTATAAGCAAACAGGTGAACTTTGTTACCAAGTTACTGTAGCGAAGCAATAATTAATGTAAGATAATATTGTGATTATTTTTAAAACTTCCAGATGAACATGTTGGTGAGAGTAACTTTAATGATATTCCAAATTGTTTTTCAGGTATTATAAGCAAACAAGTGAGCTTTGTTACCAAGTTACTTTAGTTAAGCAACAATTAATGTGATATAATATTGTGATTTTGTTTTTGCTTTCAGATGATCATGTTGGTGAGATCAACTAGAGTGTAACTTTTGGAATACTCCAACTTGTTTTTCATGTATTATAAACAAACAAGTGTTCTTTGATATTAAATTACTGTAGCCGAGCATCAATTAAGGGGAGATAATATTCTGTATATATATATTTTTTTTTCAGATGATCACATGTATCGAGTTATCAACTCCTTTTTGACTTTAAAGCCAGACATGGATATAGCTAATGTTCCAGAATTCTACAAACTGTTTCGCAGTTCTGTTTTAGAGGTAAACTAAAAAATGAATGAATAATGATAGCATCAGAGTAGGTTCATCAACATCCTGTAAGTTCAAGTGACAGTGAAATAACACAATCACTGTCATACTAATCTGTGAGGTAGTTTGCCAAATGCATGTTCATGGCATCAGATGTTTTGTAAATATGGATGTATATCACTTAACATGTTCCACAAAAAAGTTGTCTAAAGTGGCACACCATTTGAAAATGTGTTTATTTTAATTATGTTATCAAAAGGATGATAATCAAATTAATGTATTGTGAATATCATCTATTTTCTTATCGAATGTATACAATATATATGTTTTATATTAATGTTATGGATGTTATTGTGTCAGTTAATTTTCCACTTTATAACATACAAAAATATTTTAAATTGATACCTGTGTAGTTGAAACAAACAGTGAAAAATTTTAATGATTAAGATTAAATATAGTAGTTTTTTTAATTATGGCAGTTCAAGGAAGATCGTTCGTGGATTCTGTCTTTGTTGGTGGATGGTCTGCGGGATACGGCTGATTACCGTGTCATGGAAAGGAGATTCACGTTCAAACTTCTCCAAACATTCCACGATTCGGCTCTCGCTGATTCTCAGTGCCAGGTACTATATTTGAATGATTTGAACCCACCCAGTCTTGGGTTGAGAAAAAACAAAATATGAAAAATATGTGTTGTTGGTTTCCACATCAAGACATTTCATGTTAAATAGGTGAATGATGTAAACTGAAACATAGTTCCTAAAATACATGACCTGAGTTGACAACTTGATTGAAATATTCTTCGTAACCAGACCCTTTAATATGTAATAGATAACTAATTTTTAAAAACTAATTTTAAAGATTTAGGTTTAAGCTTAAACAATGTCTTGAGACTTTGTTTAAGCTTCAAAACCAGACATTATAGTGTTGTAAATATACATATATGTCTTAATGACAGCAAAACTAATATTATCTTTTTTTAATATTAATTGGCATTTTTGTGCATAGTTGTCATCCTTGTTTATATACAAACAAAACATCTATGTGTGAATTCATTCAAGTAAAGAAATTTAACTAATTAAACTTTTATTTCCAGTTCAATCATATATGTTTTAATGTTTTATCCAATATTTTATGTCTGAGAAAAATATTTTAGTAGCTGTCATAATAAAACAAAGATTGTTACACTTAGTTTATTTGCAGCTGTTTTATAACTGAAGTTTGGAAATTTATTGTAAAATACAACTTACGTAATTATTTTTCTACTTTAAAGCTGCAAGTTTTGAAGATAGTGAAGTCTGCTTGTTCGGTGAAGACCGTTGCTTCTGATCTTGTGAAGACCCATGGCCTGGTCACTTGGCTGAATGCAGCCATTTTATCAATGTAAGTACATAGTACTATTTAACAAAATAATAAATTTTATCGAAAATTGTTAAAAGAATCTATTGCAACTTTGATAATCTTTCTTTGATAAAGCATTTGTCAGATTTGTCATTTTATATGAAAATAATTTTAACATGATTTTTTACTTTGAAATATGTAGGACAAATGAGAAAATATCAGTGATTGCTGAAATTCTACACACACTTTGGTTCACATTACTGGAGCAGTGGAAAACATCTACTACAGAAAGTCACAATTCAACAGAGGAGCAGAGAAACATTCTTCCACTGAAACTGAGTCGAGAGATTCTTCTGTGTGTAAAAGGTTTCATGCAGAATTGTGGGTAAGTAGTTTGTTTAGTAAACAAAAATATAAGTAGCTCCGAATGCACGCTATCACAGTTTTGTTAGAACGTCCGTGAACTGTTTTGTTTAGATAAAATGCTTTGTAATTTAGAAATGATTAAAATATGCATGTGAAGTCTGTCCTGACAAACCTGGCATGGTTTGAAAACACAGGCTCTTCTCTTAAAATGGAGAAACTTATTTTATTTATTTAGTATCATAAGAGTTCAGTTACTTATTTAACTAATTTACTTCTGCACTCTTTAGTTGGTTTCAAATGCAGTCATCATTAATGTAATTAATTATGAATACAAAACCAAAATCTAAAATAGTGTTGGTCAAATCTATAACGGTTTTATTGCTGTTTCTTTTCACCATTTGAGAATTTGTGTTAATTTCTCTTTAAAACTGAAAAAACTAATTACATGCATGCCATTGATGATTTATCAGAACCCTAATACTAGTAATTATACTACAGATAAAATTTGTATAAATGGCAGATCCTCACAAGATGATGCAATTGCATGCAAAATTCATAATACATGTATTATACAAATAACTAATGTCATTTTGGTGATAGTCTAATTATTTTATAATTTGTTTAACTATAAACTACATCTTATATTGCTTGTTAAATAATTTTGATGCATTATAAATGTTATGATATGGAATTTATACTGAAGATGTTCTTATTTTTGTTAGGAGTTGTAGCATGAGATCTTGGCTACAATTGTTGGAAGTGATAATATCAACAATACAAAATATCAACACAGTCATGGGAAAACTTCATGCACAAGGTCATTTGATAAACGTAGAAACACTGAATTTGAAAGACATCTGCTTCATCTTGCTACACAGTGGAAGACATCTACACAAGGAAGACATTGTTACTTGCACAACCAAAATCCTAACCAGTCTCGGATATGAACCAAAACCTGTTGTGCAAGAGCATTCAAAAATCTACAGCCACCGACAGCAACTTGAAACCAACAGTCTTGTGTCACATGATGATGCCACTGAAAATGAGGATGATAAAAAGAAACCAGATGGCAGTCAGGATAAGAAAAAAGAGTCAGACAAAGAGATGTCAATTGCTGTCGAGGAAAAGGAAAAACTAATTAAAGATAAACTGCTGATGAAAACTGTTGAAGTGTGTTTATTGTGGAACCCCAGTGATGGTCTCGATGATGGTCACAGTTCTTTAATACAGGAACATGTAGTAGCTGGAATCTTGGCAACTGCTTCATTCTGCTTGAACACAAATCTCAAGGACAGATGTTTGACATCTAAGTATCTGGAATGGATTGGAAAATATATCTCAGCAGAAAATAGGTTTTCTAAGATGTGCATTGCAACCCTACTGAGTGGTTCAGAGTTTGCTATAGGAGTTTTTAATGGATTGCTTGAGGTCTACACATGTGTGTTGTCTACAGAGAAAGAGAAAGATGCTTCCCTGAAGCTCGATGATAGAGATGTATGTGTAATGGATGACGGTTCTCAATGTCTTAGTATGCTCAACAGTGTTGTGCTCCGTCTGATGGAATCTGCTGCTGTAGAAAACTCTAGCTGGGCAGAGCTCACAGATCGTGTAGCCAAATGGAAAAAAAAAAAATCAAGTAAGTGAAATTAAATAATGACATTTCATATCAAAGTTTTATCTTGAATTTACTTTCTACTACAAATTGTAGTCTTTTAGGATTTCATTTGACATTTAATTTAAATATGTACATGTGCCTTGATTACCTCCCTCTGTATAAACTTTTGAATAGGAAAATGTCGTTTGTGAAAGAACTCTGTTAATTGAATATTAAATTTTAATTATCTGTGAAATTACTGTCTAAAACACAATCAACAAACATTATCATCAGTTAATTTATTCAAATAATGAACTGATTATGAAGACCAATTATTCTACAGACTACATTATAGGAAATCTCTTGTGAAAACAATTTGGAAAATATAATTTGAGATAAAATGCTGTATATCTGAGTTGACATTTTGAAAAACATTTGTTTTAATCTGAAAATCATTATAAAAAAGATTTATTTTCTCTCTTTAGTCCATGCTCATGAATGGCTGTCTTTACCAATGAGAGAGTTTCTGATGGAATCACGACTGAAATCACAACCAAAACCCACCATCCTGTGGTCTTCCCTTGTCAACGAATACATTACTTCACATGATGAGAAAACACAAGCTACAGAAGTCGAGCATTGTTCTCCTGAAGATACCAGTGAATCAGAAGATGATGAAAAAGTGACCAGCAGCAGTAACTGCCCAGCAGAGGATACTTTTAAATACGAAGAGAATGATGATCATAAAGTGACTAGTGACAGTAAATCTGAATATGATGAAAGTATGGATGAAAGTTTGACAAAACAGAAAAGGAAGGTTTTTACCAAAAGAAAAGTAAAGATTGTTGCTAAGAAAAAGAAACATAAAGACATGGCAATATCAAAACGATCTTGCAAAGTGTCCAAACCCTTTCTTAAGTTATCTCAGAAACAAAGGAAACTGCATAAGTTAAGATGATAGACATGTCTTTGCCTAAGATGGTGACACACACAAAAACTTGATATGAATGGCACCTCCTAGAGACTAGTAATTATATTCAAGTTCATTATTTTCGATGGCATTTAATACAAAAGCAGTATGTAACAAATGTTTTATGAAGTAACTGGTCCACCATAATATTAGGACTACAGATTATAATGTCAAATAACTAATATAACTGGAAGTTAAACCAGTGGTTAATATCACAGAATTCTGAGGAAAACAGGATTTATATGAATTGTTGTAAATCAATTATAGACTTTAAAATCAGTCTTGTTAAGATACAGTTAACTACACATGAATTATTTTATTTATCTTGGCACCAACTATCTCATTGTTCTGTCATTTCAGTTGATCAGTTGTTTTTCACTCTGTGTCCAATAAAAGCCTAAAAACAATAATAAATAATAGTTTTTTTTATTCTTTCCTGGTTAAATTTTTTTTTATGACTGCTACCAAATACATTTACATGCAAATTGTGATGAACATACTATTATCCATCTATAGATCCATAATGATGCCAAATTTTTGACTTGTGAGAAATGGTTTGCCTCCATCTGATGATTCACACTGATGCTAAGATTTTTGCTTTTAACCAATGTTGTTTTTGCAGATACTCTGTAAAATAAGAAGCATTTGTTAATTAAGAGTTCATTGTTATCAGCGGATAAATATGATGCATTCTATATATACTCAACAGTAGCGGACCCAGAAAATCTATTTAGGTGGGAGAGGGGGGTGTCCCTAGAGAATCTTGGGATTCTTTAACATTAAAAAAAATAATAATAAAAAATTATATTATTTTTTTTATAATAGTAATTTTTTTTTAAATCACAAAATTTAGGGGGACTTGGACAACCGCCCCACCAATCCACCCCCACTTTATTTATAGTAATTCACACATCGACAAATTTAGTAAACATTAGTAGCAAATGAATACTGGAATCACTCATCAAATATTTAACCTGGTTGTACTTCAGACTAATTGCTCAAAGAAAACCAGCTACTGATGTGAAACTGTCTTCCACAGAACTTTTAGTTTGAAAACCGATACATGTGACTTACAATATAGGCATTAAATACTTGCTGTACTCGTACTAGCTCATTTGATAATGCAAGTATGTATTAACTCCTATCATAAAAAATATAAGTTATAGACCTAGCTGCCAAGGCTGCCTTGAATTTGCCTCATACAGGCTAGAGGATTTCAGATTTGCCTGGCACTCATGGGAACCCATGGGTAACTGTTTTTGGGTTCCGTAAAATTGGTGATGGGTAAATTAATATCATGGGAAACTAAATTTCGGTTCCGTAGTTTCCCCAGCACAGTAACGACACGTTACCGGTAATGATTGTTACCGTGAAATCCTACAGCCTGCTCATACCAATAAGGTTATACCATATTCTGATTTTACACTTGTAATGGCTAGCTGGCAAGGTGACTGGAACAATGTGTGACCCTATTACTAATTGTTAGTGTCACTATAACAAGTTTTAACCCATGCGTATGAAAACTCACTTGCTAGATAAATACAGTTTTTAATGCTTCAAATGCAGTAGGTGATTGCCTCAAGTGGATTAACCATTTTGATGTGATTTCACTTTCAAAAGAAGCTGGACTGAAATAAATCCCATAGTGATACATAGAAAACATGTATCAGTATTTGTTAAAACAAACATGTTTTTGTCAATATGAATTATTACTGTAATAACATTTGATTAAGATCCTCTTTTTTATAAATTTTTATTGGAATTGTTATGCTTAATATTTTATTGCAGTTTACAAGTATTTGACTTGTAAATTTGTTTATTTGTTAGTTTAACAACACCACTAAAGCACATTGATCTATTAATCATCGGCTATTGGACAACAAACATTTTGAAACGTAGTCAAATGTGATCCAGCCTCCAACAGGTTATGAACTGAGGTCTTCAGCTTGAGAGTCCAATGTCCTACCACTTGACTACTTAGGCTCACATAACTTGTAAAATGCCTATAATACATACCTAGTTATGAACAAAAGCAACATTACAAATAAAAAGAAAATCCTTGAATCTATACACACTGAAACCCTACTCTTTATGTTCCTAGACTGATAGAAACAGTAGATGCTCTGAACAAATCTTGATGAAAGTAAATGTATCAATATAAACATTCATTTTAAGAAAACTTACCTTTGATCACACTTGGAAGCTGCAGGCCCATAATGCTTGGAAATACATGTTGAGAAAAAAAGGATTTTAAAGATTAAGAATCTTACCAAAATAAAGAGGTTAACACCATTTAACAGTCCATGTCTTACATATAATACATGTTAGTCTGATTATTTATCTTCACGTAATGTAACATGTAAAGTCAGAGAATAAGACCAAGTACATATGTGTACATGGATATTATCAAATCATACAAACATATATGTGGTTTCATAAATAATTCAGAATACTTAAAACTACCTTTGTATATTCCTAACCATAAGTTATGGCATAACAAAATATCATTTTCTCATCAAAAAATATATTAGTTGTATTTCACTTTTATTTAAGATTTTTAGCTTAATGGTTTTTTATTCTTTTTTTTTACAAATATTTCACTTCTTAAACATTAACGTTCTTTTTAAAGTATCCACTTTATTTTTAATATAATGAGTTTTATTTTACATTTTTTTTTTTAACTGTTATAAAAACAAAAATAAATCAACGACTTAAAACAATATTTAAATTACACTGAACGAATAATATAAAATTATATATTAATCATTACTGTTTGTCATTAAAAAAAAAGTTTACAAAATGAAAAGATTTATACTTACCCTATACAGGTTTATAAAGAGTTGTATAAAACTGACAATTAAAAATAAATAATAAAAAAAATTCATATACTTGTATTAAAATTATTTTAAAATCAAACGGCACACAGAAGCAGTATATTAAAGAAGATGAGGATAACTAACATTTAGTTTGCAGTAATTATACAGAAACAGGTACAGACATACAGCCATGTATATCATTTATCTGTTGACTTCTGTTAACAGATAAAAATAAACAATCCACATATGAACAATTGTTGTTCACATATGAAAACATACCACACTGATTGGACTAAATTTATTAACTTTATATTTACCTGTTAACTTTGTTAACTGGTAAAAGAACTAATACTATTTACAAGGTCGCTACCCTACAATTATAGGATATTAAATTAAATTAATAGAAGCTTGTAATTCTCTATACGTGTCATGATGAAACATAAATATATAAAATAACTATATATATATATATATATATATATATAAAAGATACATGTTAAAATTAAATGATAAAGATACAGACGTTCTGTGCTTATACTCACACTCAGGGCCATCCCCAGTTCCTTCTACATCATCATTATCGACAGTTGTGTCCCTTTTCGAACGACGCTTTATGACGTCCAGAATCAATGCCTCTGAAGCCATCATGGATTCAATCTGGTTTTTCGTCTGTGGCATACCAGTCACAGTTGCAACTGGTTGTACATCATCTCCCATCATTATTTCAGACCACAGAATATTGTCCATTTGATCACGAATCGGAGGAACGTCTGTCGTCATAGGCGTGACTTCGTTTTTGCTATTTGTAATGTCAGATGCTGTCATGGTGGAGGGAAGTGATGAAAATTTAAGACCTTCATTAAAGCGGTCTTTTTGGCGGTTTTCATCTTTTGACATTTGTATCGCATACCCTGGTGTAATATTCATGCGGTTTTTTGTTTCAGATTTTCTTGATCTATCATTGCTTGCATTGCTCTCGTTAAACCGTGGAACGTTCTTTGTACCATTGTGTTGCCTTATGTTTATAAATTTATTATTTTCGTCGTCAGTAGGTTGTTTTTTCATTATTGCTGTATTTTTTTTATATTCTGTAGGAACGGTCCTTATGATTTGCGTTTCAAGCACAGGTTGCTGATTTTGAAAGAAACTACGATCCATTTGATTCCGCATAGGCCTGTACTCAGAACTGATTTTTGGTACAACTTCATTCCAGGATTTAATATACAATTTGCTTTCAGTCTGATTAATAGTTGTAAAAGCAGCTGATGTTAATAGTTTTTCATCATTCATTTTAGAAAATCGCAAGTCTTGTGTTATCCGGGCAGCTGAAACACGTTCACGAGTCGCACCATCATCTGTAAATCACCATCAGTTATTAAGTCAGTGCTATATGATGTACTAGTACTTTTTGCAATGTACAGAAATATATAATTATATGTTTTGACCCCCACCCCATTCACTTATATCATTACTTCTGTAAACGAAAACATTCTTGATGACGTTCATTACTAAATTATTGCACATTAGTATTACCATTTGTGTTATTTGAGAGGTTCAGAATTTAATTTATTATTATTATTTTTTAATAATCGTTTCAAATGTATTACTGGAAAATAACAATAAACGTTTGTCATATGCAAGTTCTTTATTTTTTAAACATTTTATTCTTATCAGTATTTTCACATTGGTTTATACCTGTACTGTTGGATAGTTGGTACAAAAGACCGAATATGAAGAGTTTCCATAGTAGCCGATAGATACTAGCAGATCTCAAGTCATCCATTACTAACTGAAAGGAGAAGAAAAGCTGTATGGGGACCAGCATTTGTGAGATGAGCTGGTGTTCCTGTCTAATGCGTGGTGATCGAGGAAGAAGACTGAAAGGACGACGCATCTCAACTAGACGGTTGCGTCGGGTCGCAAAAGTAAAAGTAAAGTTTGTTTTATTTAACGATGCCTCTAGAACACATTGATTTATATTTTATCATCGGTTATTGGA
>JAULBS010079782.1:0-19380 GCA_032355785.1 Symmetromphalus regularis | reverse complement strand
CAATGTTTTAATGAAATACTTCAAAATGAATTCAAATCAAAATCAATTAAAGAAATTTATACCAGAATAATTACAATGTTATAATGAAATACTTCAAAATGAATTCAAATGATTATCAATTAAAGCAGTTTATATCAGAATAATTACAATGTTATAATGAAATACTTCAAAATGAATTCAAATGATTATCAATTAAAGCAGTTTATACCAGAATAATTACAATGTTATAATGAAATACTTCAAAATGCATTCAAATGAAATTTGTGGCAGTCCTCCTAACAATATTTAAATTGAAATAAAGAATATAGCATCATTTAAATACAAACAACCAATTACAGTCAAGTCTACACATCCCTGTTATTTGCATAATATTCTGCTGCACAGAAGCGTTTGTATGCAAATATAATGCTTTCTTTGTACATGTAATGTCTGGTTAATTGCATAAGAAAATGAAGAATTTTTTTTTTTTAAATTTACATAGTACAAAAAACAAACTAAGTGTAACCATATACTATTTTTCATCTGTTATAGTATTCAGGTTACATGGTCAAAGAATTCCTAAATACATGTTTATTGAATATTTCTGATTTTTGTGATCACTGTTTGTTAAATATACTTCGATTTTATACCAGATAGTACAAGAATAGTGACATGATTTTAAATGGGCATTTCTGATAAAGGAATAACCCTGTTAATTGCATAAAATATTTGGTCAAAATGCCTATACAATTAAGAAAATTCTACTGTATTAACATTTCCAGTCTATAATGGCTACCAAACTTTTAGAAACTTTAACTCAGATTCTGTATACTTTAGACACATACAACAAGGCCATAATTAGCAGGGAGGGCAAGTGGGGCAGTGCTACCCCCAAAAACCAGTAAAGAACAATAGAAAGTAACTTAAGAAAATAAAGCTTTGTTTTATTTAACAACGCCTCTAGAGCACATTGATTTTTATCTTATCATCGGCTATTGGATGTCAATCATATGGTCATTCTGACATACAATGTATGTATTTAGAGGAAACCCGCTGCTGTCACATATGCTACTCGATAAGCAGCAAGGGGTCTTTTATATTCACCGTCCCACAGACAGGACAGCACATACCACTGCCTTTAATGAAGCAGTTGTGGATCACTGGTTGGAACGGAAAATAGCCCAAACTGCAAATGGGTCCACTGAGAAGGATCAATATGACGACCTACCGGTTCACAGGCCGACACGCTACCATCAATAGTTTAGAGTTAATATTTTTTTAATGAACTGGAGTTTCAGGTACACAACCCCTGCAATTAAGAAAATGTCCACCGCAAAATAGATACTGTGGAGAAATAGAACAATTTTAGTGTAAAGTATGCTTTATTTTTAATAATAAATATATCTTGAAAAAAATAAAAATTTAATCTGCAGTAAAACAAAAGTGCCAAGGAGAATGAAAAACTCAGCGGCAATCTCCACGGCATTGCTGATTGCCACAGGCAATTTCAGGGGTTGAGTAAATAGTATTTGTCAAAATATGTAAATTCTCAAAAATAATTTTTTCTTTTTTAAAATTCTTAATGCAAATATCATTGGTTTAATGTGATCAGTGGGCAAATATAAATCAAAATAGAAAGAATACAATTTTAATTTTATTCAATTTCAACCAAAATGCATGTAGACTGTGGCTATGGTTCAAAACCTGTCGGAGGCTGGCTCACATGACTACATTTCATAATAATTTCCAAATATTTGACATTCAATAACCAATGATTAATAGATCAATGTGCTCTAGTGGTGCCGTTAAACAAAAACCCAAAAGATTTCAAAACTTTAAAACTGTCATGGCTGTCTGAATAATCATAGTACCTTGATGGAGTTATGAAATCAAGATTCTTTTTTACCTTAATTCATTCAAATAATTATATCATTGTTGCATTTAGATAACATGCCAATACATGTGGAATAGATTTGTTCAGTTATTATAAATTAATAAATCAGATCAAATATTATCTGCAAATTATTCAACAGGCACTTATTATCAACATTTCTGCAAGTTGTGATCTGATTAAATCTGAAACAAAATTAAAAATATTGCAATAACTCTAGTGAACTAAAACAGTTCGCAAGACACTATTACAAAGTAATTTCAAACAAAAATGTATTTCATCGACATAGAACAGATTTAAAATTGCATTAAAAGTATTTTAAGAAACAATATTTCAGATGATCTAATGAAAAACAGCATCTATATAAACTATATAAGTACAGAGTGTCCTTTAAACATTTCATTTTTTAAAGTACTTTTAATGTATTTCACTGAACTCTTATATTTTCAGGTTGTGTTCTCGACATGAGGGAGTATCTTTGCTGGAAGTTTCCACATCCTAGCTTACCCATGACACTCTCAGTCGAGCAATAATTGTGAAATTGTACCTAGTGACTAAATCACATGTACAGACCCAGAGAGAATACAATTTTTGTTCACTGCTCAGCAGTGTCATTGTTAAGCTAGGATGATGAAACTTTCAGGAAAGAAACTCCCACACGTCCAGAACACAATCTGAAAATATAAGAGTTCAGTGAAATACATCAAAAGTAGTTAAAAAATGAAAAGTTAACTTTTTTGGGATACCCTGTATAGCTAATAAGAGCAATAACATGTTTGGTGGAAATCAATACATCTGTCATCAATGTGGAAAATATCCACATAAATTAATCATCAATTAGAGCATACTTTTGTAAAACAATATTTACCTGATGTCCATGATGAAAATATTCACATAAACTATCATTCAATGAAGTCTTAAGTATACTTCTGTAAAACAATATAACCATGATATCTATTTGGAAAATATCATCAACAAACAAAATGGAGGATGTTTAAAGTCTTACAGCATAATACTGTACTTTTGTAAAACAATATTTACCTGATGTCCATGATGAAAATATTCACATAAACTGTCATTCAATGAAGTCTTAAGTATGGTTCTGTAAAACAATATAACCATGACGTCCAATTGGAAAATATCATAAACATCCACCATGCAAAATGGAGAATGTTTCAAGTCTTACAGCATAATACTGTACACACAACAAATTAACAAATTATTTCAAAGAAAGCTGACCTTCTTTAAACAAACAAATATCAGTCATTCATAAATGAAACAAAATCATTAACACAACTACGCAGTAGTTTGGTAAATATTTCTCACACCAAAATATATTTTTATTAGTGAATTAAGTCAATGACACACAACCTTTTTAGCAAAAACTAGCAAATGCATTGTTTCATTTGCAGTGTACATTCTGTAACCATAACAACAACAAGGTGGTTTTGTTAAACCAGACTAGCTTGAGAGATCTCAAAACCAGCAAATGCAGAACCATCTTCTGGGTAGACCTGATTACGCGACGTTCTCCCACCCTGATTGGAAATATTTACATACTCTGGCAGAAACACGAGCAGATCTTTATTTGCTTTACTGACTTCACCCGGACTTCCATGACTACCATGTCCATTGTTGTTATTTGACCAGACTGCATAATTTGGCAATGGAGACTCCATTCTGCCCTCATCAACTCTTTCATAATTTGGCACAGTTTTGTTATTTCTGTGTGGGGGAGAACGGTTATTATAACACTCGACACAATAATAGCCAGATTCACTTGAAGAATTCGAATTCTGTCCAGTAATAAGAGGCCTTGAATACAAATCTCTATCAGTGTGGGAAGCATCGTTTTTACATGACCTCGAAGGATTGCCACCTTTTGTCCGTAAAGAAATTTCCTTAGCAACCTGATATGGCGGAGGTTTGCCAGGATTGTTTCGCACAGCCCTACTGTAATCGGCGTTTCCATTGGAATCGTTGAACTGTATGAGCGGGAAGTTTGCACTACTTGGGGAAGAAGGTCCATTGTTTCTGTTCATCGCAGTGTACTGAACAGATCGCTGGCTGTTGGAGGATGACATGCTCTCGGTGGGCGAGTTCAAGCGTTCGTTCACCGGCTGCATGCCGCCCTGTACTGGATCGTTAATTAGCTCCAGGTACTTGGGGATATCCTTAGTGCGTGGTTTGAGATATCCCATCTCGTCGTACTCACGTTCCCGCATGAACTGGACTTGTGAGTAAGATATTCGTGGATCGTCAGAGGCCGAGGAGTGTTTGGAATCGAGGGAAATTGTTCTCTTCATTTGTCGTGGTAGGTCTACAGTTAGCTGAAAAGTAGAGGAAATGGTGTTTATTTTAGTTTGACCAAACAATGGAATTGCTTCCAATAAGGCCATAATTTTTGTATTATTCGTTTCACGAACCCGCTGACGCTACATTTTGCTAAATTATGATAAAATTAAAAGTGGAAATTCACACTTATTTTATTTCTGGTGACTGTCCTGGAGACAAGAAAAGAAAAACCTGTGTCATTGTTTAAACAAAAACATCAAATTTACACTTTGAAATTGAATAATAGAAGTATGCAGGCATGTAACCAGTTATCTAAAACGCAAATAGAAGCTGGAAAAATTACACTTCCATAAGTTAATATTACAACCCTAGATTTAATATTTAGTCTCTGACATTAATGTCAAAGCCTTATCTCAACACCAGGCAGAATCCATGGGATGTTTTTGTAATAAGCAAATCTGTGTAAGCCTCACTTATGAATCATTGTCAAAACGGCAACAGAATAGTGTTTTTACAAAGCTTGCTAAGTCCAAGTCATTTAGAGAAAAATATGTCTTAAAATTCCTACTGAATGCATAAGACCCTAGGTGACAAAAACCAGAAAACTTTGTATAACAGTGTTGAACAAGGGCTGTTATGAGAGTGTACTAGTGAGTAATGATTCTCAAATATGTTGTTACAATGTACCTGGTCATCTCCATTTGTACAAATTGTGGATTTAGCGAGTTTTGTAAAAAAATCTTCAAATATACCAGGTGTTAAAAAGTAAATTAAAGTTTGTTTTATTTAACAACGCCTATAGAGCATATTGATTTTTATCTTATCATCGGCTATTGGACGTCATACACTGTATGGTCATTCTGACGTATGTCTTTATAGGAAACCCGCTGCCGCCACACAGGCAACTCCTTCCGATAAGCAGCAAGGGATCTTTTATATGCACGGTCCCACAGACAGGACAGCACATACCAAGACCTTTGATAAACCAGTTGTGGGCCACTGGTTGGAATGGAAAATAGCCCAAACTGCATATGGGTCTACTGAGAAGGATCGATCCTACATACCAGGTGTTAATGAAAGGTAAGTGGATTCTTCATGATCAGTAACACTCATATTAAGAACATCCATTAGCCCTTTCATGGTAAATATTAAGAAATAATGACCATCATCTTATTTGAAATATTGTTATATTAACAATAAAATTGTGAAGTGAATGCATATTGTTGCTTCAGAACCAAAAGGGTGTAAGTCTGGGTTTGGCACTTACTGGTATCAATTAATGCCCCTAATGCATCTGGAGCACAAAGAGTGTATCTAGGTTTCTGAAGCTATCCCACATTCATCTTGAAATCAAAAGATTTTCCGCATAAATCTTGTGTCTAGGTGAGAAACAGTTTTTTGTCCTTTATTATCTACTACCCCAACTTACACCCTTTTGGTTCTGAAGCAGTGATATTCCAAACATGTCTAGACATGACTGATTTACTATTCCATGATTATTTAAAACACCAATAAGAAATGTGTAATTTAGCACAAAGTTTTGGTCCCTCAAGGATCTAGTTTAGTCCAAGTCCATTGTCTATGTACTATGTACTCACCTTCTCATTGGCCTCAGCTCCACCTAATAAGGTCATCAACCGTCTTCTCTTGCTTGTCGGAGTCAGGCGAACGGACCCACCCTCTGTGAATAAAAATAATATATTGAAATTACCCCGACAATGCTTAAAAAACTGAAACATCCTTCAGTTGACAGCTTAATGAATCTTACCATCTCTGGTTAATATCTGTCATGTGATTACTTGTTACTAGGATCTGCAAAGCCTGTATAGATATGGAAAAAAATTAGGGGTGCAATGATATACTAGTATACCTGCATACTGCAATACTTGTCAAGCGCAATACATACTGTGTTATGGTTTTGTGTATCACGATATATCTACCTGATGAGTATCCATCTTCTTATAAAACCTTTGACTATGACAGTTATAAAAATAAATGTTAAACTTAATTAAAACATGTAAATCTATTATGTCTATATATTTGTTTTCATCGTTTTTGTCATCTACTGATTTTAGAAATGCTAAATGAAAAGATTAAGTATGGCCACTTTTTTTAACTATACTAGTTTATATCTGAAATTTTATAGTGGTTATCATTCATGCTTTTATCATATGGAAAGGACAGGAATTTTTAACACTCCATATTATATTATCAATGAATAAAAAGTGTCCCCCAAAAATTCTGTCTAGAGAAAAATGCAGTGCTACCACACAATATATTGTTTTTTATAAATTTTTAAAACAAAAAGTCTTTGTCGTAAAACCATTCACTTCTATAAAAACAACACAAAACAATTAAAGATTATTTTGATAAAACTCAATGTTTTGTCTATATATTACAGACTTTTTCCAGAGTATTTTTTATTAATTGAAAAGTATTTTTTATAAGACTTTTTTCTAAAAACTATTTTCCATAATTCAATTCCATCTTAACTGATAAATTCATTTGGAGATAAGTTTTGTACTCTTAATTCACAACTGGTGTTCACCACTTTCTAGGTCACTACTTCCCACTGGAAAACTGATGAACAAGATAAATGGAACACATCATGAATACCATGTATAATTTGTGCAGTATTAAATTCTGATTTATGCCCATGGATTATTTCTTTATTATAATTTTTTTATTTGATGTTAATTAATTTTAAGCATGCATTTGTCAGTGAAGTATAATCATCAAATACAATCCACTTTGTTTTAATTAGTAAAATATAAATATATAGCAAAATAATTTATCTCGATCATATACATGTACAAATGCTAATAACACAGATAAATTATCAATAGTACCCGTAATTATATGTTAATCAGCAACAATGTTAAAATAAACACTTGTTAATAATGCAGAAGGTAATATATGTTAATTCAACAATAGGGTTAAAGATAAACACTTGTTAACATGTAGGTTATGTATGTTAATATGTTGATTATGCATGTTAATTCAGAAACAGTTAAAAACAAACACTTGTTAATATGTTTAAGGTAATGTATGTTAATTCAGCAACAGTGTTAAAAATAAAACATTTGTTAACAGGCATTAGAAGGTAATGTGTTAACAACATGCATTGAATTTAAGCTCTGGGCATCTATTCATAACTGTAATATAGAAATCAGCATCAAAGCAAGCACTATTTCACAATATTTTAAAATTTATTCTGAGCTGTTGCATCATATCATTATAAAATTTCAAACTAGACATACATGTAACTCTCAAACTTAAAATCTGAACTCAACTGTATACACTTTGAATGGCATTAGTGTTTAAACTTTTAAGTTGAAGACCAAGCACACTCTTTAAGGCCTGATTTCTCGTTGATGGTTCAAATTTGATTCACAGATCAAACTGTGTTAAACCATGAATCAAAATTGAACCATCAAAGAGAAATCGGCCTTAAAAAGGTTTGTTTCTTTAAGAATGAGGCATGATATAATTTGATTTCTATCATTAAAATCACATGAGTAGTTATATTTGAAAATTTATATCAATAATTACATGTATATAATATTAAAAAAGGTCTTACAAGTTTTGTTACCTTAAACGTTGAACTGGAGAAAGGAATCTTTACCCAAATTAAAAATTGAGCCTGACCAGTTATTTATGCATAAATGTACAAAGCAATATTCTTTGATATTTTTACTTTTTACATTTTAAGTTATCTTCTTGTAAAAAGAAAGCCAAAAAATACATGCTGGCTTTTTAATTTGAAAATGGGTGATGGATTTCTAACAAATGGAAAAATCTGGTCCAACAAACAAAGAATTTTATCCCAACAATTATGAAAGAGACTAACAAATATGGAATGAGAGTCCTACAAATGGGGAGAGAGGCCAAATAAATGGCTTAGTATTTCTTTCATTATTTTTTTTCCAGTGTTTTGCAATGGCATTCATTTTTTATTTATTTTACATTCACAGGAACTCTGTTACAAAAAAAACCTGTCCTCCAACCAGGGCAACATTAAAGGATAGACAGTCTACATGACCTTGATTAATTACTATAAATGACTTAGTATTGATAATTGAATAATTTTGAAATATAAAAAAAATTAATTTGTGTTTATTTTAAGGTGTTATTAAAAAAAAAAATAACACTAGAATTTTTGTCTTTTTTTGTTTGTTATTAATACTGAAATCTTTTTAAAGTTATATAGTCCATGCAGGAATTAACGGTGGGCACATAAATGGGGAACACCTTCCTACCTCTCCTCCGGTGGGGACACCTTGGATGGGTGAACATCGTTTCCGGTCCTACATCCTCGTCGTCGCTCGTGTCGCTGGCCACTACCTCATCATCAAATGCAAGATTAGCAAGCCCAAAATAAAAGTCAGTGTTCATGGATGATGATGATGATGATGACGGGACACGAGGCTGGGCTGGAAGGGATCATGCAAGGGTCAGAGATCAAAGGTTAGCATGCAGGTCATGCACTAATCAAGCGTGTTAAAACTCAAAACACTGTACAAATTAATGTTAAGTGTTATAAGTACAAGCAAAGCAGTGAGTGTTAATTGGATATTAAAATGATAATCAAGATAATAATATTAATTCTAACATGACTTTTATAAAATATTGGATTCTGACTGGCTATCTACACTGTACTTTAAGAACTGAGTTATAAATCATCATTGATCAATCTAATTATAATCTAGATAATATTATTAATTCTATCATAACTTTGGAAAATACTGGATTCTGATTGGCTATCTACTTTAAAAAACTGGATTATAAATCATCATTGATCAACCTAATTAATGTAACAATTTTAAATGTAATTTAGGAGTTTGAAATACATGATAACTACCTCAAAAATAAAATCTAAGTATGTTTATCTCCTAAATAGTTTCTCAAATTGTTTGCTTCATTTTTTTTTTTGTTATAGGCTATTTAAAATTTAATAAAACAGTAAAATCTGGCTATGTGTTAACTCTAAACCATTAACAATTATAACCTTTTTTTTCTAAAAACATTAATTCATTACAAAATACAATTCAAAATACTTCTATCTATCCTCATTGATCATTTTTTTTATATTGTATTTTTCACTACCATCCTTTTAATATACTCCTATTGATCATTTTTTTTATATTGTATTTTTCACTACCATCCTTTTAATATACTCCTATTAAACCCAATTATCAAGATGTAATTATTATAAAAATACTCTATACAATTTAAAACAGTTCTACATGTACATGTAAGTATTTGAATCTGTCTTTAATTAAATATACAGTTTAAAACAAAACAAAATTTGTTTGAAATAGTAAGCATAAAAATGAAAGATTTAGTATTGACCAAAAGATAATAATATATGGGAAATAACTGAAGATAAATGAAAATTAATACACTGAAAAATTAATGTATAATAAGTATCACACAAAATTATAATTTTATCACAATGTAAAGCAAAGAAACCGACTGCTACCATGTAGGTGATATTTTTGTATTTAATACAAAAGAGTCTTTTACATAATTATTATTATTATGTACCATATATTTCCTATTTAATGCCTCTGGTGACATTACATTTTGCAAATTGGGAGTTTATTGAGTTCAAGATAGTTTGAAATGTGTTTTTCTGTTAAATATTTTATGCAATACAGATTACTAGTGTGTGCATTCATTACATACTTTGTATACTACGGCAGGATCATGGATTTATGGTAGGTAAGTCATTTTTATTTTGCATTAATTAAGAATGGGGCATTAAATAGGGAATATACAGAATATTTTTTTCATAGACAGAATATACCACAATTTTTGATATACAACTTGTGGTACCCATCTACATTCTTCAATATTTTATCCAAATAGAGTGCAATTATTCACCCTTTATGGCACAGGCATACAAAAAAATAACATAATTTACAAATAATTATGTTAAGCATGAACTGAAAATAATATAAACATAAGAAAGCACACAATTCACACAAATCAGAACAACAATGATAAATACCAAAATGAAACTTTTGCATGAAACAAAAAACAAACTATATATACTGCAAATGGGGAGCTTATTACAAAATGAATAAAATAAATGTGAAGAAACTGCGAGAACATTCACTGCAATGATGATATAACCAAAAATAAACAAACATCACTGTAAACATGGGACAGACAGATACAGGATGAACATGAGGATGATTTGATGATTGAAATAAAATACACTAAAAATATTTAAATTTAACTTTGTCTAATTCATGAAAAATTATTGAAATAAAATACACTAAAAATATTTAAATTTAACTTTATCCAATTCACAAAAAATTATTGAAATAAATTTAAACAAAAACTATTTAAATTTCACATCATCTAATTTAGAAAAAAAAGATTGAAATAAAACATATGCATCAAAATTTACTGAAACAAAGAAGAAACTTTACACTTTACTGAAGTGAAATCATTTAATTACTGTTCATCTCAAATGTATTCAATGGGATTCAAATCTGATAAATATACTAGATAGCGTAATATACTAGGTGAGAGACACAGTAAATACCTGAGTAACTGTTAGTGTTCATTTATTTCTTTAGGAAACAAATTGTAGTGGTGGTAATGGTACAACAATTGTATAAAATGTCAACAATATAACTTATTTATTACAAAATATAATTCTAAATACTTCAATCCATCCTAATTAATCAATTTTTTAATATTGTATTCTTCACTACAATCCCATAATCTTACATCCCAAAACAGTAAGACTCTCTGTATAAGTTAAACATGACATTTTCAGTTAACTGTTTATAATGTCTCAAAAGCTTCTTTTTTCTTTAAATATATAAATATCTACATGTGTCTAAAATACTTTAACTTAGACAAATACTATAGTATAATAGAAATATCCTGCTGCTAATCTTTTTCAGTTAGCGTCAAGTCTTTTATCAATTCAGCAAAACAGGTATAAAATATTACAAGTATATATGAATAAAGAAAATAATCCTACAATGTTCATACATGTAAATCACAATTATAAGAGGTAATGTTTGTCCAGTAATACTGAAGGTGTTAAAAGCAACTACCCTAAGCATTAAAATCATTGTTTTAAAACAAATAATGCAAAATAGAAGTAAATGATTTTATGCACTATTTTTGAAATTTTATATTTTAGTTGCACAATAATTATTGATTTGGGTCGTCCTGAGATCAGGACCCTCCAGGAATACAAGAGAAAATCTAGTACTTCATTGAATATGAAGCCAGTATTGTGGTGTGATCATGAAACAGAAATTCAACAAACTTTATAATAAATAGAGGGATTAGACTCAGAATTGACAAAAAAAGATCGCAATTGATGCTTTTTAACAGGTCCTAATCATGAATCTTTGGATTTCTAGTCTCTCAAATTATTTTTCTTGCTCTTTCTGCAAAATCTTAAGTTCAAAAATATTAGGAATAGCTGCTTTTGCACCCTGATATGGAGCTGAATATAATAGTGTATATGCCTACCATCTAGTGCTGTTGGAGAGGACTGGGCTATCTCATCAGCCGTCATGTTATCACATTTTTCCTTGTATTGCTCGAGTTTTTGTAACAAGAAAGAAAATGTTGGTCGGTCTTCGGGAGAGAAACTCCAACATTTCTGCATTAATTCATATCTAGAACAAAATACAAAAAATGTATTAAGAATTTACAAACAATCCATTTACTGTGAAAAGAATAATATAAAAAAAAAAAAAATTTCAGATCAATACAACAATAAAGCTAAAATCAGCAATGATAAAATATATATGATAAAAAAATAGTTTTTCCTCAGTGATATGCTGAATTTGTTTTTGTTTACCATGGTCTTATTTGTTAGTTTGTGTGGTGTCAATGCATTGCATATACATTTTAATATTGATATGTATGTATATACATACATGTACATGTATGTTAAAAAAAAGAAAGGTAAAATAACCACAGTGTAACCAAAAAATAGCTGATGTTTATATTTCTGCTGGGAGAAGGTCCTTAAATAAAATAAATAAATAAAATAGTCTGTTTTCTCATCTGACCTCATTATAATTTACCTGTGTAGAATACTGAAATAGCCCATGACTAACACTAACAATTTAATTTAGTTTTTGGTAAGCCTATAAAGTTTATTTATATGTCTGAAATATGCTCAAACCTGCCCATGCAGCCACTTGTATAAAGCAGCTACCTTTATCATCTCCCAACTCAAGCAAATTTAGTATAATTTAACCTGCATTAAGCATTACTTTTCTTTAGAGGCCAATTTTTAATTCTTCCTTAGGTGGCTGCTTAAGACAGGTTTGATTGTAGCCTACTGAATCACTTAAACCATTCACGGCAACAGAGAAGAACTGGACTACTGGGGTTGTATTTATCAAGAAACTTAAGTCAGAATTAGACCTTGGTCAGCTAAAAAAAATATTATAATAAAAAATAATAATTTCTATGAATTTTACTGAAGTTCCACCAAAAACATTAACCAATATTTGTCAGTCTAAGACAAAATACAGTTTAAGTTTTTTGGTTGATCTTAAGTCAAACTCATAGAAAGTTTCTTTAGCCAACTTATTTGTAATTCTAACTTAAATTCCTTGATAAATACAGTTCCTGATGTATCATATGAATGTAAAGAAGATTTAGAGGTTTTAATACTAGAAACAACATACATATCATCTGGACACTTCTCTGGTCTCTCCAGTTTTCCACCAGCTCTAACAAAATGAAGGACTTCAATGTTGGTTCTGGCTGGATACGGTTGCTGCCCTAGTGTTAACACCTCCCACATCAACACACCAAACGCCCTGTACACACAAACACATGTCATGTTCAGTATAATAATAACAGCATACTTTTAAACAATAACATTTCTTCTAATTTATCATCTGCCCGTAAGGAATTGGATAGCATACATTTAAAAAATAGAAGAAAAAACCTGACTGGTTCCCTTCTACACACACACACACCTATAACTGACATTTGTTTGGGTAAGCCAGTTTGTGTAGATTAATTTATTAAAAATATGTTTTTGTGCAATTAATCCATCCATTTTCTGAAAAAGACATTCCCATTTATTCAGGGTCAATAGCTGGAACAGTAAATAGCCCAATGGCTACACTCTACACAAGAGGAATAAAAAAATTGTTCTCACTATTTATAATAAATAATAATAATAAATACTCACCATATATCTGACAGGGTTGTAAACACCCCGTCCACCAATGACTCGGGGGACATCCACCTCACAGGAAGCAACCCTTCGCCTTCCTTCCTATAGTAATCATTTTTATAAATATCTCTTGCAAGACCAAAGTCTCCTATTTTTATAACCATTTCTCCAGGATGAACACTTGACACAAGACAATTCCTGGCAGCTAAATCTCTGAAAAAAAATCACAATAATACACTTTTACAGGAAAAAAACATTTAAGACATTTATATAGTTAAATAACTCAAAATTCAAGGGTTCAATGAGATAATTCGAGTTTCAGGAATTCAATTTTTCTAAATTTAAATGTTAACCTTAAAAACAGTAATATATAAATGTTGTTATATGTGTAACAATATATCAGCCATGCAATTTATGATTTTATCTCAATTTATCCCAATTGCAGTCTTAATTAGTTTTGTTTTTCATGTTTGTATCACTACAATATTATTTTGTCTCAAGAAATAGAAAATAAATAATTACCGGTGTACGAAATGCATTTCTTCAAGATACTGACAGCCACGGGCTACATGAACACAGATCAACACCAGATCCGGTAATAACAGTTTACCTGGACTCGACTGAAATCACAAAACACCTTGTAATACTGTTATAAAGCTAAATAAAATATATTTGTATTGGACATTTTTCATCAAATTAACCATTTATTTTTCCAGTCATTTTTCATCTAAGTTACAAAGTAAAAAAGTTCTTCAAACTGAAAAATCCAATCTTGGTAACTGACATATTCTATCAAAATTTAACACCATGTACCCAATGGCCTATATATATATATATATATATATATAATGAAAAACAAATGTTCGTTCAAAGCCAGTCAAGCAGCTGATGCTTGGAATTGGAACCAGTCTATGATTTTCTGCTAATTAAAACAAGTCATAATAAATTAATTTTTTTTATTTTATCCAGTAACTTCAAAATTTTGGTTAAAAAAACTCACTTTAAAAAGATGTTTAGTCAAGTAGAAAATGATTATTCTACTCACACTAGTAGCCCGGCAGTTGCGAAGGAAGGACAAAAGGTCACTGCCTTCCATGAGCTCAAGGATAAGAAATTGAGGATCATTGTCGAGACAAACACCCAGCAAGCCGAGAATATGTTCATGGTGGAAATTACTCATCAACAGTGCTTCCTTCAAGAATTCCTCCTTTTCACTTTCAGTGGCCGATTTTCTTAATGTCTGTAAATAAAATAAATTTGATATTAGTATTATAAATTTGAAGAATCAAATTGTTAGTGGAAAAAATATACTTTTGACATAAATCTAACAGAGAGTCAAAGAGGCCATCTGAAGCCTCCCCCCCTACACTCTATTCTTCTGCTCCTCATGGACTTTAATTTCATAAAGTTGCATTATTAGAAGACAATTTTTTTTCTTCTGATTTTCGATTTAACAAATTTAAAATCTGCCAGACGAAAATAAAATATTAATAACTGGATTATTATAACTGACTGAGAAAATTCTAGTAATAGATTTCATAAAATCTTTATTTGTTGAATTTAAAATATATGTGTGGCAAATCATGTCTGTATTTGAGCACCTATCATTTTAAAACTGAAATTGTGGTGTGAATTGTATTAATAATCACTTGGGGAAAAAAACTATATGACTTATGAGTTATCTCCCTTCTATTTATCCTTGCTCCTTGCTGAGAACAAAGTTTGGCACTAAAGGAAACTATTTTCTTTTTATACCTGACAATAAGTTCATTACCTTCACAGCCACTTTAGTTTCTCCTGAATCATAGCACAGAATGTTCTTTGCAACTCCCATAAAGACTTCCCCAAATGCTCCACTTCCCAGGAACTTGGTTAAATTTAACTGGTCTCGACGGAAGTGTGGCAGGGATGCTATGTCTTCAGCTGTGGGTACATAGCTAAAAAACAATAAACAGATCAAATTAATACATAGAAATATTTATAAGATTTTTAACATTGAGGTGGGTGTTAAAGTTACAAATGACTAAAATATAAACGGAAAAAAATATAAAATGGTTGCCAAAAGAGGTTTCCATTTGGGGAGGGTATTGCATCTGGTGCTCACCTGATACTATAGAGCATATTGTTCTGCTGTTAAATGAGCTCTGGTGCTCACCTTATACAATAGAGCTTATTGTTCTGGTAAATGTGATTGGTGCTCACCTTATGCAATAGAGCTTATTTTTCTGCTGCTAAATGTGACGGGTGCTCACTTTATACAATAGAGCTTATTTTTCTGCTGCTAAATGCTAATGTTGCTCACCTGATACCATAGAGGGTATTGCTCTGCTGTACAGCTGTGTGTGGGAGTTCTCTCAGTGTGGCCAATTCCATATCAGGAACCTGGTAAACTGCAATAAACTCTCTGGCCTTCTTCCTCTCATGCTGTCTTCTCTTTGTACAGATACAGATTCCAGTGATAATGATGATGATCACAATGATGATGAAGCTGATGGAGACCGCAATTGCAATCCCAACCTCTTCTGTAACAGCACTTTTCATCAGAGCTGAAAGAAAGATAAATAATTTTAATAACTGGATTTCTTTTCATGACTCCTCAGATGAAGAGTGTCTGCTTGAGATGTGATAGGTCATTAGATCGATCCCTTTCTGCAGGTCTATTTCCATTCCAGCCAATGGATAATGACTGGTGAACAAAGTATGAAAGCGTTACAAATACCATGACTTTGACACCTAATAACCACTACTTTATAAACATGCTGGGTACTGTTAAACAATTCTTTTTTTTCTCCATGGTCATTGAATTTTAACAAGTCCACATTTAGCTAAGATTTGAGTTCATCTTCCCTGGGCACTACATAGGGCATCAATGAGATTACTCCACAAACCCCAATGGTAAAATCCAGAGGTTGGAAGGTTTCTTCTTAGTAATTCTGAAAAACAGTCAAAGTGTGAACCTGCCTCCATTGGGTTATAAACCACTGTCTTCAGTTTGAGTCTGGTATTCTACCAATGGACCACTGAGACTGTTCAAAATTAGTCAAATTCTAAAACAATTCTGAATTGTCATTGTCAAAATGAACAAAGTTTCCACAACGAAACAACAGTAGTACAAAATCATATTCTGTTATAAAAACAACAGCTCCAATAATTTTATAAAGGCTCTGTTATTAAAACCCCCAATACATGTATATACACTTTTTTTTAAACCAGCATTAATACATAATACAACTCATTTCAAACTATCAGAAAAAAACTGAAGAAAACTAACCAGATGGTGCAAGGAACACAGAACTATTGTCACTAAATGGACTCCACCCATTATCATTCTCAGCAGCCACACGGAAGATGTAGCGATGACGTGGCTGTAGTGTTTCATCATCAACCAACCAGCGCAAGCTTGAGCCATTAGAAGCAGATTGCCATTCATTTGCATCTGGAAAACTATAACAAGGGTTTACTTTAAAACATCATAAATGCTCTGAGAAGGAGGGTCCTTTTTCAAAATAAAAAGGTGTGACTAATACAGGAACGACACAAGATAACTTCATCCCTCTATGACAAATTTATCCTATGTGACAAACTAACTTAAACTCAGTTATTAGCTAACACATGGTTCACAACAGTGTTACTGAAGGTTAATCATTATTAATTGGATCAGCTAACAAAACTTTCGGCTTTTGTTTTAAGACACCATTTAAGCATATCATTTATTAATCATGACTTTTATCATTGTTCATATATTTCTCAATGAAACTCTATCCTCTTTAGATTTAATTCTGTGAGTCTAAAATCTGTAATCTTAACAATTTTACAACAAAATGGAAAACAAATTTTACAGACAAAAATGTTACATCTGTCATTCAAAAAATTACATACATGTACATGGATGTACATTGTAAGTACATTTTTCATAAAAAATTACTAAACATTTTAGTTTTTTTTTTACCTATATGAATAATATAAACAAAATACAAACTCATTATTTGTCATCCTCATACTGAAATAAAGTGGGTATTAGAATAAGTTTTGTCAAATTTTGATCCTTGTAATTTTCACATTTTTTAATACCAATATTTCTTAAATTCTATTTGGTCATTTAAAATTATAATGAACAATTTTTTATAAGGAAATTCTAATTTATTAATGACTTGATTATAATTTATTTCATGATATTTGAATCAATAAATGTTTCCTACAGAAGTTAGTAACAAACTGTTCAGTTTTATTTAACATAAGTAGCCTTACCTATATTCCAAAAGGTAATGTTTAACTGGAGATCCATTATCATCTGGTTCAGCCCAAACCACTTCATATGTCCCTGACTTCAGTTGGTGAAACTTTGGAGGGAAAGGCTCATCAGGAACATCAGCTAAAAAACAAAATTGTAATTTTCACAACAGTCAAAAGAACATTTTCACAAAACATGTTCACCTTTTTGGACATATGGAAAATGCAAACGTAACATACTCTATAAACTCAGTGGTGGATCTAGGTGGGGGCCTACCTAAATTCTGCATTTTAAATAACATTAAAAAAAATTATTATTATTATTTTATTTTAACGTTATTTAATCCATGGAATCGGCATCATATTATTGGGTCCCTCTTAAATAGATTTTCTGAATCCACCACTGAAACCCTTGCCTCCTTGAGTGGTATCTATAATTATTAACACCAAAACGGATTTTATGGTTCTAAATTAGTAGGGAGACCTTACTAAAAAGCTCAAATTGAGATTCTGACCCGGATGAATCCTATTTTTGAAAAAATTCATTTTATTTGACATGACGTGTTAAAAAAAAGCTAATGAAATAACTTACTCATGGTTCTGAAAGTGAAGCGCCTATCATTTGGCCACACATAAAGAGAGAATTTAGTCGATTGGTACAGAGCTTTCACTTGAAATACATAGTCTGTGTTGGGATCGAGATTGGTGAAATCCACCTCATACTCAGTATTGTTTTCTGTTGATTGGGGAATGTCATCATGCAGATTCCATAGCAACTCACCACTGGTCACCTGCATTAAAACAAAACCACAATTATTAAAGTAACTAATCCATCTTGTTTAGCATCAGGTGAGTGGGTACAGTATGCAGAAGTGATAAACTCATGTTGCATTTGGTAACACTGTACTCCAAAGAGGGTAAGTAACAGTACATAGCACAGAGGCAGAATGCCCATCTGAGAGGCAATGGATCATTAGATATATCCTCATAATGGAGTTATTTCTTGTTCCAGCTAGTAGTTCATCACTGGTATAACAAAGACAGTGGTATGTGTAGCCCTGTCTAAGGAAAAGTGCTTATAAATATCTCTTTTTATTAATTAAAAAAGAGTAGCCCATATAGCTGAAGTGAGTTTCCTCTGAAATCTAATAATCATAAATACTAGTTAATGAATGTACTGAGCAGTCATTAAACAAAAATTCCTTTTTCTTGCTTTTTCTTTGAAAGGGTTACCACATGTATGTAGTTCTTTTTTAACATTTATTTTTATCTACATATACTTGCAAAAAATAGCAACAAGGCCTACAAATTAATGGAAAAACAAGGAAATTACATGTTGTCATTTTTGGTCTGAAATTGAATCATCAACAATAGGATCTGCAAAGACATTACTCGAGATGCAGTGTAATTTCATATGATAAACAATATTAGTCCCTCCCCTCAATCTGTTCCAGAGTGCATACTTTACCTCTGCATACTGGTATGAGTGTCTGGTGACACTGTTGTCTGCAGGTGACGTCCAGATAAGACGCAGTGAAGTGGGAAATGATTGCAGTAGTGTCAGAACACCAGGGGTGTCAAATGTCTTAGTCTGTACAGCTGCACTTTCACTGTACAACTTCCTCGAACTGTCAAATGACAGAACCTACATAAGGAAAAGAAAACTTGTTAAACAATAAAACTGTATGTGCAGGACATGCATCTGTATCCCCGTCATGCCAAATTGTGTCCCATTAACAGGAACTGGCTACTGGCATGCGCAGTTGAGTCACATAGTACACTTAACGACATCAATGTTTACGTT
>JAULBS010079771.1:0-19381 GCA_032355785.1 Symmetromphalus regularis | reverse complement strand
TAAGAATCAGCTTCCTGCTCCAATGTCATAGTATATTACATATTCCAGGAAATACGTGTTATTCTAAGAATCAGCTTCCTGCTCCAATGTCATAGTATATTACATATTCCAGGAAATACGTGTTATTCTAAGAATCAGCTTTCTGCTCAATTCTAAAAAAAAAAGGGATCCACTGGATTTTCTTTCTTTATGAAATTTCATTCCATCGAGAATTTGTTAAAAAAAAAAAAAAACTGCTAACAAGTATGGTTTAAAATCGGCTCTTACTATGGACCATACCAAAGTCTGTTAACCTCCCATACCGAATGGAAAACGAACTGAAACAACCAGAGGAATATTTCAAGTTAAAGGAAGTTCGCATTGGCGTAGCTTGAGTCTTTTTTCTAGTGAGGCAACTCTTTGACAAAGGTTTTTATGTCTCGTATTTTAATCAACTTTTATAATATTAATCACATTTATTGTTTTTAATCAAAGAAAATCTAGCGAGGCAGTTGCCTCATTGCCTCAATGGAAGCTACGCCACTGGTTCGTGTTTTTAAAATTCTAATTCAGACCTAGTAATAAAAGAGTGCCGCTTCATATCGTGAGAAATTCAAATTCTGACCTCGGAATAAAGGAGTGCCGCTTCGTATGGTGAGAAATTCAAATTCTGTCCGGAATAAAGGAGTGCCGCTTCGTATCGTGAGAAATTCAAATTCTGACCTCGGAATAAAGGAGTGCCGCTTTGTATCGTGAGAAATTCAAATTCTGATCTCGGAATAAAGGAGTGCCGCTTCATATCGTGAGAAATTCAAATTCTGACCTCGGAATAAAGGAGTGCCGCTTCATATCGTGAGAAATTCAAATTCTGACCTCGGAATAAAGGAGTGCCGCTTTGTATCGTGAGAAATTCAAATTCTGACCTCGGAATAAAGGAGTGCCGCTTCATATTGTGAGAAATTCAAATTCTGACCTCGTAATAAAGGAGTGCCGCTTCATATCGTGAGAAATTCACATTCTGACCTCGGAATAAAGGAGTGCCGCTTCATATTGTGAGAAATTCAAATTCTGACCTCGGAATAAAGGAGTGCCGCTTCATATTGTGAGAAATTCACATTCAGACCTCGGAATAAAGGAGTGCCGCTTCATATTGTGAGAAATTCAAATTCTGACTCGGAATAAAGGAGTGCCGCTTCATATTGTGAGTAATATATTATTAACGGAATAAGGGAGTTCTGCTTCATATCGTGAGAAAGATATTATTAACTGGTGAGTCCCTATACAATGTACTGACACCGTTAAATGAGATGAGGTCATTTCGTTCTGTTCTTCCCCCATCAGCCGGTGTTTGCTCATTTTGGTGCTCGAAGTCGTTAAACCACCATCATTCGTCTTGTTCATTTAACGATCCATTTCGGTTTGTTTTGTTTAACGACACCACTACAGCACATTGATTTACTAATCATCTGCTACTGGATGCAAAACATTTGGTTATTTTGACACTTAGTCAAGTGTGAACCAGCCTCGTCAGGGTCTTGAACCAACGTCATCAGCTTGAGAGTCAGATATTCTACCGCTGGACCACAGAGGACCGCTTAGCGATACATTTCGGAGTAATTACCACCGCCAACAATAGCTTGACCAGTGTTGCACTTCTGTATTTCGAAGGTTCGTTCCCATTAGATTGATCGAGACAGCAAAACAATTTTGTTATATCGAGGATTTGGATTTACCGAAGTGCGATTTTTCGGAGTTCATAATTAATAGTTTGTATGGGATATCGTCCTTTACTAAAACGGCAGCTTGAGTTATCAAAGTTTGTTTGTGAACACAATTCTTTCAAAAATATAATATCAACATTGACCTACCTACCTACTACCTACCTTCCAATTTCAGCAGCAGTTTGAGAGATTTAAGTTTGGGTTATCAAAGTTTAACACAATTCTTTCAAAAAGAGAATACCTACCTACATATTTCAGCCGTTACCACAGCGGCAGTGTGAGAGATTTAAGTCTGGGTTAACAAAGTTAACACAATTCTTTCAAAAAGAGAATACCTACCTACCCATTTCAGCCGTTACCACAGAGGCAGTTTGAGAGAATGAACTTTAGATTATCAAAGTTTGTTAACACAATTTTTTCAAAAAGATATTTCCTATCTACCCACCCAAACCAACCTACCCAAACCAGCCTACCTACCTACCTACCCACCCAAACCTAGCCACCACAGCGTAATTTGAGATTGAACTTTGGGTTATCAAAGTTTGTTAACATATTTTTTTCAAAAAGATAATACATATCTACCCACCCAAACCAACCAACCTACCTACCCACCCAAACTTACCTACCTACCCACCCAAACCTATCTACCTACCTACCCGCTCCCTACCTACTCAGTTAGTTATTGAAAACGCACATCTTGTTGAAATGAATAACATTACATTCCGAAAGTTACTGGTATGTGTGGCGTGTTTGTCGTGTCTATCATATTTAGTTTCCTTCTGGATGCACGGGGAAGCTTATCTCAGTAATCACAGTATTAATTATGTTACGAAGCAAGACGGAAATGACGCTGAGATACTCGTGGTGGGAGGTGGTCTATCAGGGGCGATAATCGCACATCTGCATGCAACTCTTCTGAGAAAGAAAGTTTTATTAGTGGAAAAGGAGAATCACGTGGGCGGAAGTTGCTATGATTATGTAGACAAACACGGAATACGTGTTTCCAAATACGGTCTACACGTTCTTCATACTAATAATGAGCTTGTCTTGAGGTATCTATCTCAATTTTCAAAATGGATACCGTATGAACACAGAGTTGTAGCCAAGATTAAAGACCATTACGTTCCTATTCCACTGAACATAGACTCCATCAACACAATCTTCAATCTATCAATTATGAGTTCAGAAAATATGATAAAATGGCTGAAACATCACCCATATGCAGACAGCAACCAAGTGTTGGGCGTGACCAGAGAGGAAGAGAAATACAGGTTAGCTAAACAACTTGCTGATCATACGAACAGATGGTTTGAAGTCTCTCAGGACCTCAGTACTGGATCTCAGCAGATACGACGCAATTTTGATGATCGCTATTTTCCGAAAGCTATCTACACCGCTTTGCCAGCTGATGGATACACTTCAGTAATAACACAAATGTTGAACCATCGTCTGATAACAGTTTTACTGAACTTTGATTTTAAGTCTCTGGAAAACTACGAACAATATTTCCCCAACGTCAGTAAAACCTTCTTCACAGGACAAATAGACAAATATTTTGAAAATTCTGGTTTGCAGGAACTGAAGTATCGGCGTGTAGTGTTTGAGACGATCCATCTGAACAAAACTCTTTTCCAGCCCAACTTGATCGTGGAACACCCACTGAGCTCAGAAAGATATGCCCGTATTACGGAATACAGACATGCAACGAATCCAAAACGTGCTGGTACAACAATCGTCAGAGAATATCACGGAAATAGAGGACATCCTTACTATCCCATCTCCGATAAACAGAACACGAAATTATACAGTAAATACGAGGTCCTAGCTAAAGAAGAAATGAAAAAAAATGTGTTTTTTGTCGGAGGTCCTGGACATTATAAATATTACACTATTGGCGAAACGGTGATGAACGCAGTAGCGGATTTTAAAAAAGCCTACCCACATATATTATTTTCCAATTCCGACATTTTTTCTAAACATTTAATAAAAACGAAAAAATCAAAAACAAGGAAATGTTCTGTAGCGTTTATTACAAGCCATTGCAAAGAATATCTTTCATGGATATCAAAATACTTGGTACCTTTATGTATGAGATATACAGTGGATATCTTTATTTACGAAAAGTGTGACAAAACAAACATGGGATCAGAATTGATTAAAAAGTACCCACAATGCAGTATTCATCAAATTGTACTTCCGAACGTTGGTCGTGAAGGTCATTCCTGGCTTCATCACATGATGACGCAACAATCCTCGTTTGCTGACGTCAACGTCTTTGTTCAAGGAGGAAAAGAGGTCTCAAAAGGTGTTTTGTTTAGGACCATCGACCGGATGAAAAAGGTTGTTAACTTAAATCCTAGCTATTACGAAATCAAAACTAAAGACTTCAGAAATCATTACAAACCGTTTAGTTACAACAGTTGTTTTAACATTACAAAAGGCGCTCTCAACTGGACAATCGAAGCCATCTTGGAACGTACCTGTGATTATTTCTACTCGATCACGAAGACGAAAGAGCATTGTACGGAGTATGGAGTGAACTACAGAGGAGAGTTTGCAGTAACGGCGGCACTTTTGCACAGAATGCTCGCTAGACATCGTGACGTCATCAGTGTCTGGTACGAGGATCTCTCAACGCGAAGTGACCCGTTGCAGGGTCATCTAGTCGAACGTTCCTGGACGCTGCTTTTTAGTCATCCTTTCATCCCTAGATGTTAACAATCAGTCAAAAAATAATAATTAAAAAATAATAATAATTAAATATATTTATTACCCCAGCAATTTTTTTTTTTTTTGCCACCCAGTTCCGGATAGACAGTTTCTCTTATTAGCATAAAACAATCAGATTGCCCTCAACATGCTAAGAGATTATGAACCACGTGCGTTTACATATCAGAACCACGTGCACTTATGTTTACGCTTTATCGCTTATTTTCAAAAGACGGCCTAAATCTTAAGGCGGTCTATTTTTCTAAATACATATGTCAGAATGACCATATGATTGACGTCCAATAGCCGATAAGATAAAAATCAGTGTGCTCTAGAGACGTCAGTGTGCTCTAGAGACGTCGTTAATTGAAAAAAAAAACGTTACTGTTAAAGGGGCAATCTCAAAGTTACAATTAGTGACAGTGAGCCAAAAATATTTTTGTTGAAATGTACTGCGCAGAACAAATTGCTATCATACTTCTTCTGCATTCAAGCTATTGTTGATCATGTTTTGGATTCGGAGTCCGGTTGTGATCATAAGAACCGCCAGTGTTGCTCCAATGCTTTATCCTAGCTTCATTGTAGAGTGGGCAGAATTGCAGGATGTGCTCTGGTGACTGTGGTCGTGTTTCACATGGGCATTCATCAGTGTCTGCCAGATTCAGGGGATACATATGGGATCTGAGATGGCAGTGACCTGCTCTTAACCTTAAAATGGTTGTCTCTTAGTATCTCTCCAGATGATGGATTGGATCTTTGGTTGCAGCATGGATTCATCGAACATTTCTCTTAATAATGGTTTTTGTCTCTTTGAATGAAATTTGATGATATGGCTGTTCCACAATGCTTCCTTCCTTTGCCAGCCTAGCGTGTTCATTCCCTGCAATACCACGGTATGATGGAACCCACAGAACTGCGACATGTATTGTATGGGGAGCGGGATGTAGCTCAAACGCTAGCGTGTCCGCCTGTGAATCTGTCGGTCATCGGATCGATCCTTCTCAGTGGACCCATTTACAGTTTTGGCTATATTCAGTTCCAACAAGTGGTATGTGCTGTCCTGTCTGTGTGACGGTGCATATAAAAGACCCCTTGCTGCTTATCGGAAAGAGTAGCCTATGTGGCAGCAGCGATTTCCTCTACATACATGTTAGAATGACCATATGTTTGACGTCCACTAGCCGATAACAAGATAAAAATCAGTGTGCTCTAGAGGTGTCGTTAAATAAAACAAACTTTACTTTTACTTTTCAATGTGTTAATGGCATATTATCACAAAATTTAAGGTGCTTTGTGGTCTAAATATTGATTACGTATGAAACTTACATGCATTTGTGATACAAATTCTCGCTTTCATATCAAGTAAGACATTTGACCTGAACCATGGTATAAGGAATTCCATGTCGAGTTTATGATTTATTTCTCCGTGAGCATAATTAATTATTATTTTTAAAATATTGATAATAAGCGAGATGCAGTGTTTATGTAAGTAGTTGAATGAAGTATTTCTATGGACAAATCAAATGGTTATACTTAAAATGAATTCTTTCTTTGGAAATTAATTAGGTCAGGGGTCCATGACAATCTAATAGTAAAGTTTGTTTTATTAATGACGCCTCTAGAGCACATTGATTTTTAATCTTATCAGCAGCTATTGGATGTCAATCATATGGTCATTCTGACATGTATTTAGAGGAAACACGCTGCTGCCACATAGGGTACTCTTTCCGATAAGCAGCAAGGAGACTTTTATGTGCTCCATTCCACAGACAGGACAGCATGTACCATGACCTTTGTGGAACCAGTTGTGGACCACTAGTTGGAATGGAAAATAGGAAGTATATAACACAATTCAATAATTCTGTACATAAATGTAATACTAATGCTAAATCTTGTTTATAATAAATTAATAAACATATTCTAATAGAAATATTATGTACCAGGCCTGTAGGATAAGCAGCAAGGGGTCTTTTATATGCACTGTCCCATAGACAGGACTGCACATACCACGGCATTTGATAACCCAGTTGTGGACCACTGGTTGTAACGAAAAATAGCCCAAACTGCATATGGGTCCACTGAGAAGGATCGATCCGACGACTGACCGGTTCACAGGCAGACACACTACCGTTTGAGCTAGATCCCACTCCTCAAAACCATCAATAAGTTTTAAAAATATCAACTTCAAACTCTGTATTCATCATATAATTATTATGTGCCATTAATATGTCCTTTATATAAGGGTCATCCATTTTTTAAAAATCATTTTCACGAGCGTGCAAAACGTCCTTTGGGGGGTGAGGGGTTAAAGGGACATGTACGCTTTTCAAAATAATAAAAAAATGACATTAATACTATTTTGGAATCATCTTTTTTTTTTTCCCAGTTTGTTTGCTTTTGGGGGGCATGAATGGGGACTGGAGAAAGAGTACGTTTTGTACGCTCGTGAAAATGATGAAAAAAATGGATGACCCTTATTGAAAGATCAGATTAAAAAAATTAATAAATGACAAACACATTTCTAACATTAATACTTTTCCAAGTAGCAGGACAAATAAAAACGTCAACCATTTTATAAATTAAACAAACGATATACAAATAACAAAGAAAATATTTTGAATGTTTTATGATCAGAAATCCGCCAATTTTCAAGCATTTGTTTAGGTCATTTTTAGCACTTTTTAACATAAGATAAAAAAGAATTGAAATACTTCTATATATTGTGCACACTGGCATACCTGTAGAAGATTTCTGTAGTCGAGGTTCTGTTACAGGATGCTTTGTAGTGGCAACACCCAGTCTTCTTTCGGTTGAATTACTTACTGGAGTCGTATCATTGACCCTGAAAACAGTAAAAAAAAAAAACATTAAATTTTGTTTTATTTAACGACAACCCTAGAGCACATTGATTTTTATCTTATCATCGGCTATTGGACGTCAATCATATTGTCATTCTGATACATTCTACCACATAGGCTACTCTTTCTGATGAGCTGCAAAGGGTCTTTTATATGCACCGCCCCACAGACAGGACAGTACATACTTATGGCCTTTGATTAATCAGTTGTGGACGTCAATCATATTGTCATTCTGATATATTTATTTTAGATGAAACTAGCTGCTACCACATAGGCTACTCTTTCTGATAAGCTGCAAAGGGTCTTTTATATGCACCACCCCACAGACAGGAGAGTACATACTTATGGGCTTTGATTAATCAGTTGTGGAACACTGGTTGGATTTGAAAATAGCCCAAACTGCAAATAGGTCCACTGAGAAGGATCGAACCGACGACTGACTGGTTCACAGGCGGACATACTACCACTTGAGCTATATCCTGCACCCATGTCATAAAAAATAAATATGCTCACCTTATAACAGTTAATGTTTAAATTATGTTTCAAGGTGAATATACATTAAACTGATGTTAATGAATAACAAATTCTAAGTGCAAATGTTCAAGAGCAGATCCAGCATTTTGGACTGTCCCACAGACAGGACAGTATATACCATGACCTTTGATGAACCAGTTGTAGACTACTGGTTGAAACAGAAAATAGCTGAAACTGCAAATGTAATTATACTTACAGCTCTTTTTGCTTGGTGTGTGTTGATAAAGTCGGAGGAGTGTTCTGTATGATGTAACGTATAATTATACTTACAGCTCTTTTTGCTTGGTGTGTGGTGATAAAGTCAGGGAAGTGTTCTGTAACATATAATTATACTTACAGTTCTTTCTGCTTGGTGTGTGGTGATAAAGTCGGGTGAGTGTTCTGTATGATGATGTGAGGAGTCGGATCTTTGTGCCGCTCCAGAATATACAGTGTTGTTATGGCAATGAGACTGAAATAAACCAATCAGACAAAATACTAAATGTCATGTAATACCATTTTAACATGATTCTATTACTAATTATTTATTTATTTCATTATTTAGATATTTATTTTGTTTTATTTTTTAATACACCTAAACCAATCACTGAAAAAACTAAATGCCACATAATACCATTTTAATCTAATTCCGTTACTAAATATTTATTGATTTCATTATTTATATATTTATTTTGTTATATTTTTTAATACACCTAAACCAATCACTAAAAATATTAAATTTCACATAATACCATTTTGTGTATTCTAATTCCGTTACTAAATATTTATTTAATTATTTACATATTTATTTCATTTTTGTTATTACACCTTTTATAATGATGGTGGTCTGAAAACACTAGTACAAATGAAACAAAATACTACTTACCAAAAGGTCATTATGAGTATGAGAATAATGATGGTGATTTGGAAACACTAGTATAAATTAACAAAAAAAACCACTACTTATGAAAAGGCCTACACATGAGTATAATGATTGTTTGGAATCACCAACATAAATTAACAACAAAATACTACTTACCAAAAGGTCATTATGAGTATGAGAATAATAATGGTGATTTGGAAACACTAGTATAAACTAACAACAAAATACTACTCCCCAAAATGCCATTATCTGTACGAATAAAGTGATGGTTGTTTGGGAAACATGAGTAAAAATTAACAATAAAAAACAACTCACCAAAAGGTAATTATGAGAATCAGAGTAATGATTGTGATTTTAAAACATAACTATAATTGAAACAATACAATACAAATTACCAAAAGGCCATTATAAGTATGAGTATAATGATGGTGATTTTGAAACAAGTATAATTAAAATAACATAATACTACTTACCAAAAGGCCATTATAAGTATGAATATAATGATGGTAGTTTGAAAAAAAGTATAACTGAAACAACATAATACTACTTACCAAAAGGCCATTATAAGTATGAGTATAATGATGGTGGTTTAAAAACAAATATAACTGAAACAACAGAATACTACTTATCAAAAGGTCATTATGAGTATAATGATGGTGGTTTGAAAACAAGTATAATTGTAACAACATAATACTACTTACCAAAAGGTCATTATAAGTATGAGTATAATGATGGTGGTTTGAAAACAAATATAATTGAAACAACATAATACTACTTACCAAAAGGTCATTATAAGTATGAGTATAATGATGGTGGTTTTGATGAACTTAACTATAATTGAAACAACATAATACTACTTACCAAAAGGCCATTATAAGTATGAGTATAATGATGGTGGTTTGGATGAACTTGTTGCTGCAGAGGATTGGGATCTGAGGAAAATGACTACTGCTGCCTCTGCTGGGTTTGTGATGTGACTTGCTGTGAGTGTGTCGGTGACTCGACACTTTCTTTGGAGGTGTCACCGAGCTACTGAAAAAAACAGATAACAACATTTATTTAATGTCACCTCTACACACTAGTGGTAATTGAAAAGATTCTCACAAAACTTGCTAAGTCCACAATTTGGATAAATTGAGATAACCATAGGTACTGAGGCCGAATCTCAGTCGAGGCATGGATTTTAATCTCAGTATAGGCTCCATCCCAGATTGAGTTAGCCGCAATGCTAAGTAGATAGCTGTATACCACATACACCGACCAGATGCCCTCAACTGGTTTATCAAAGGCTGTGGTATGTACTATCCTGTCTGTGGGTTTAGTCCATATAAAAGATCTCTTGCTACTTATCGATAAGAGTTGCCGCATTAGTGTGGCTAAAGTGTGTTTCATCTCTCCTACTAACACTAACCTCTGTCCTGGACAGACAGTACAGGAAACTACAAACAATAAGAAGGAAAAAAGTAGAAGAAGTAGAAGAAGCAGCTTTATAATTGAAAAAAGTATATAATCTTCAATTACACAATGTTAGCAGTTTTAAAAAAAGCAGATTATTTTTTGAGTTGGTCAATCCACAAAGTAAAATATTTAAAACATTTAAAACTAAAACTTGTAGATTTACTTTATGTTGATTGTGACTTCAAGTTATCAGTTAAGATACAAATTACTGTTCTTAATTATAAAACTTGACGGAATACATGAGAATAAGACATTCACGAAAACAGCACATATGAGGCGAAGTGGCAGCAGTGGTTCACTTATTAGAGGAATGATGCGGGGCATCGTCTTAGTTGGAGGCTACAAGTTACAACGCGCACGTGATTTGCCATGTAAGATAGAAATTTCTTTCATAGCTTTCTTTCATGGGATAACTCTATCTTTTATATGTAAGAATGAGAGAATGAGAGAATATAGAAGTCCTAGACAGTTACCTCACAGTACTGATACTAGTCCCTGACTTGGAGCTGATGTTTGACTTAAGGCTGTCATATCGCTTCAACTTTGTTAATCTCTTGTTCATCTTCTCCAGCTCATCGATACGGTTCTCCAAGTTGTCTGTCAGCTTACACAGCTCCTTCACTGCACCAACGTTCTCCATAAATATACGATCCTACAATTAACATGCAATAAGTGTGTAAGACCAGTACAAATGCCAAACATTAAGTTGAAACTGCTGTTAGTAAACTTTATTATCAACAATTTGGGGTTACTAGCGTCAAATTATATAAATTTGATGGAACACTTTCAGAGATATTAAAAAAAAAATTGCAATCAGAATACGTCTGATATTGGATCAATACAAAAGGAAAATGTTTTGTTGAAACTGCTGTTAGAAAGCTTTATTATTAATAATTTGGGGTTACTAGTATCAAATTATATAAATTTGATGAAACACTTCCAGAGATATTACAAAAACCTGCAATTAGAATATGAATGACTTTAGGTCTATACAAATGCAAAACATTTTGCTGAAAACTAATGTTTTATCAGTAAGCTTTATTATTAATAATTTGGGGTTACTAGTATCAAATTACATAAATTTAGTGGAACATTTTCAGAGATATTAAAACAAATTGCAATCAGAATACAGCTGATATTGGGTCAATACAAAAGCACTTAGAATCAGCACATAATCAAAGGTCTTGGACATTTCATTTTGCATACAGAGGGTAGCTTATAAAAAAAACAATCTGAATTATAAAAGTGTTCTGATTTTACATGACACTTTTAATGTTAAAATTCATTTTTCTCATAAACACCATTTTGGAAATAACTGTTTGTTGCAGTCTATCCTCGATACACAGGATATCTATAAAGTCTCTTTATAATTTAAAAACATTACAAAGGCAATTGATGGGATGTTTTATTACATTTGTTCAATGTACTGAGTGGTTATCAAAAGTCTTTAATCACATTGCATGTCTGTTTTTCAGGTACCATTTATCTGTCTATTTTTGTATTTATCTATTCATTTGCTTTTGTTATAAATGTTTTAAATTGTAAATTGTAAAGAGACTTTATGGACACCCTGTCTTACTGTATTAAACATCTGAACATTAAGAAAAGAAACCCTGCCTTTTTAACAACGAGGAAGTTTTCTATGCACTCTCCACTGTTCAGCATGAAATCTCCAGTTTCCTGTACGGCGTCCGGCAGAACTTCCATCATCTCCTGAGCAATAACACCGGTGTCTGCGCGGCTGTCGCTGGGAATCCCGGCCGTCTCTGCGTAATCTTGACAGTAGTTATACTTGTACAGACGGAGCTGGGAAACCTTTTGTAGGCTCTCTTTGGTATTTAGCTGAAAAGGAGATCAAAATATTTTGAGACAGATCCAGAATTTGGTGACTGGGAATGGACATGTAAAAAAATAGTAAAGTTTGTTTTATTTAACGATGCCTCTAGAGAACATTGATTATTATCTTATCATCGGTTATTGGACGTCAATCATATAGTCATTCTGACATGTTTTAGAGGAAACCCGCTGCCGCCATATTGGCTATTCTTTTCGATAAGCAGCAAGGGGTCTTTTTTATGCACTGTCCCACAGACAGGACAGCACATACCATGGCCTTTGATGAACAAGTTGTGAACCACTGGTTGGAACAGAAGATAGCCCAAACAGCAAATGGGTCCACTGAGAAGGATCGATCCGATGACCGACAGCTTCACAGGCGGACGCTCTACCATTTGAGCTACATCCCACTCCATAGTCTAATTAATTACTAAGATATTTCCATTTAATTCTGTACCTGATGGTATATTTTTGGTTTATATACACATATTGGAGTTATTTGTTATAAGTGATCTGTAATCTGTGATCTTAAATTGCATGACACAAATTTTGCTTATACTGTGAAAACGTGGACAAGATGTCATTGCATTAACATTCCAGCTAGTGGTCTACAACTGGTGTAAAATGGCCATAGTACGTGCTCTACTATCTGCTTATAAAAGATCACTTGTTACTAATCTGAAAGAGTAGCCTATGTGGCAGTAGCAGGTTTCCTCTAAAGACCATGAATCTCAAAAACTTTATCTTTGACATGTAATAGCTACCCAGGAATGGAATGTAGCTTGAGTGGTAGTTTGCAGTTTGGGCTATTTTCCATTCCAGCCAGTGGTCCATAACTGGTTCATCAAAGGTTGTGATATGTCCTGTCCTCTCTGTGAGAAAGTGCATATAAATGACCCTTGCTACTTATCGGAAAAAGTAGACTATGTGGCGGCAGTGGGTTTCCTCTAAGTATATATGTCAGAATGACAATACGATTGACGTCCAATAGCCGATGATAAGATAAAAATAAATGTGCTCTAGAGGTGTTGTTAAATAAAACAAACTTTCCTCTTTTTTTTTGTAATACCTAGTGATAAACAAATAATCATTACATTCATTCATTACATTAAATATTCATATTCTTGTCCCCAGAGTGCTGTTTAATTAAAAGCAATATTGACTGAGAGATTCAAACAGTCTATGACTTTCAGCAAGTCAAAACAAACATAAACATATTTTAGTTTATGTTTTATTCTATCTGATAATTTGTTTCAAAAATCAGTAATTAAAAAAATGCATGACCTAATTTTGACATTTTTTATCTTCTTCACCTGAGAGCCTCAGGGAAGATTTTCCTTAATAAATAAATCATTATTATTATGAGATCTGATTTGATGTGACTGATATAGCCAGTGGATGCGTTTTTCATTCAGAAGCATAATAACCCGGTTAGAGCCTATAATTGTTCATCTGCCCATGACGTAGCTTCATTTGATGTTATCAGTCGTATTTTAAAGTATCTATTGCCAGTACATGTACAGGGCTAGGAGGTCACGGCTTCTGAGTACTTAGCCTACCTTAATAAGGCAGTGTGAAGTAACTCAGAGGTTTGATTGTATTTATTTTTGTGCTTATATCCAATTAAGGTTCAAGCACGCTGTCCTGGGCACACAACTCAGCTTCCTGTGCTGTCTGTCGAGAACAGAGGTTACTGTTAGTAAGAGACACAAAACCCGCTGCTTTTCTATAAACAGCAAGGGATCTTTTATATGCATATCCCTCAGATAGAATAGCACATACCACGGCCTTTGTTAAAAAATATCATGCCTCGACTGAGATTTGATCTCAGTACCTACCAACCTCGAGTCCGATAGCTTAACCACTGCGCCAAGGAGGCCGGTAACTTAAAGGTTGAATGTCCATCTCAGATATACCATTATATTAGTCCCCTTTCTGGTTGCACACCACCATTGAGTTTTGTATGCATTTCAATGTTATTTCTATGTCATAACTCATTTTGTACAATTTCTTACAATATCAGAAGAAGCATAAGAATAACATTTTTAAATAGTATAATTAGTTGGTAATCATTCAGCTACAAAATATTTATATGTTGACCACTAATATTTTTAGCTACAGTATACAACCTTTTTGTTAATACTGAGAAATAATAACATGCACACGTGCACTGTTTCCAGTTTTACACTAATTATAGCAAATAATTATGGTACAAAGACTGGGTCAGCAGATAAACACACAGCCAATTTGCATGTTTCACTTTTAAAAATATGTTCAATTGTATTGCTGTAGTTAATAAGATAGCAGGATGTAGCTCAAATGGTGAAGTGTCCGCCTGTGAACTGGTCGGTCATCGGATCGATCCTTCTAAGTGGACCCATTTGGAGTTTGAGCTATTTTTTGTTCCAACCAGTGGTCTACAACTGGTTGATCAAAGGCTATTGGGGTCACACTGTGGTTAAACAGGAATTCCATATTGAGAGTCATTGGTCCAAAGCATTGCAATGGAGGTTGTGTCATTTCTGTCACATGTACCTGTAGCCAGTATAATACAATATAGATACCATATAAGCTATACATTTTTAAAAAACCCAAAACCCACTGTATGAGCTTTTCTAAAGATTTGGCAGCACATTCTATAGGCTTTGATGCATGGACCACTGGCTGGAAAAGGAAACAGCTGGACACTCTCCCACTATGTTACATGTCGCACTTTCAGTAAATAAAAGAGTGTTTATGTGTTATTGCCGACACTAAATTAACCTGTGCGTTATTTATTGCAGAAATCTAATGAAATATTGAACTGCCAGGTCGAGTACTTAATCTTATATCAATAAGACTTGGCTTTAATAAAGCATCAGTGACTTTAGCCATGAAGCTATTATTCCAAAAATACCTGTTATATCCATTGAAATAACATATTACTTCACTAATCATATTTTAATTACTAGTATATGGGGTATTTTATCCATTTTGCAGTTTATTGAAAGGAAAAGGATGTGTCGATAATTCACCTTTAACTGTAGTGAAAATCACATCACAGTGACTTATTTATAACAAGTATCAATAAAGTTAATTAATGGCTATAAAGAATTTTTTTATTAGCTGGTCTGTTGTGTAGAATATAGTATCCAAAATGGCTGAACATACTTCCTGTTATGCTTATAATGAATAATGGCTGATTTATAGTATCCAAGACTGCTTTGTAGTCTTGTGGTGTGTATTCTTTCTCATTATCAACTAATGCAATAAATAATATGGAGAAAACAAAGATTTATTTACTTCAATATATTTAATTTGTATTGTTTATTTTCTGATACTGTCAAATCTATATAATTACAAAAGTCATGTCCATTTTATTTTGTTGATTATTTTTAAAATAATAAAAGGAGAAGAAAAAGTTACTCCTTCATATTTTTTACAACTTTTTACAATAAAAATATGCTTTTAAATTTGCTATTCAATGTCAGAGGTTAGAAATAAACTCCAAAAATCACATTTATTTTCATTTCACTTTTATGATTTTTAGTGTTCATGGATCTTTAAACCAAATAATAAAAACTAAAATATAGTACCTTAATATAAACTGTATTAAGCAGCTACTTGTATTAAAGGTCATTTTTAAAAATGTCTTTATTATTTGAGGGGGAGCGGGACATAGCTCAAATGGTAGCGTGTCTACCTGTGAATCGGTCAGTTGTCGGATCGATCCTTCTCAGTGGACCTCAATTTGGGCTATTTTCTGTTACAACCAGTGGTCCACAACTGGTTTATCAAAGGCCGTGGTATGTGCAGTCCTGTCTATGGGACGTTGCACATCAAAAACCCCTTACTGCTTATCGGAAAGAGTAGCCAATGTTGCGGCAGCGAGTTTCCTCTAAATACATATGTGAGAATGACCATATGATTGACGTCCAATAGCCACTGATAAGATAAAAATCAATGTGCTCTATAGGCATCGTTAAATAAAACAAACTTTATTTTTGCTTTTCTAGACAAGACAGCATGTATCGCAGCCTTTGATAAACCAGTTGTAGACCACTGGTTGGTGTAAGTAGCATACATCTACATGGTGAGCCATATGGAGCTGGTATCAAGATTAAAAATCTCATGCCTTGACTGATATTTGATCCTAATACTTACAAGGCATGAGTCCCAACACCGTAACCACTGTGTACCAGAGCCGGTTTTATATATTTAATTACCATCACTGATTTTAATGTTATGTTTGATTTAATTTGTAATTGTGACACGTTTTGCATTTTTCAGGTTTTATCAACAAAGATTGTGCAAAATTAATAAAGCTGTCAACATGTCAAGGTAGAATTTCTCTCGTATTACAAGACTGGATGGCATCCATTGGACTAAAGATGGCACCTCCTGCAAGAGATGTATTGGAATAACATCACTATTAACTCACAATCTGGATGCATTGTTTTGCACTACCTCCAGTTAGGAAGCATAGCAAAATTAACTTGAACTAAAAAGATAATAAAATTAATTTGAACTAACAAAAGTAATGTTTTATTACACTGATTTTTATCTTTTCATCAGCTATTGGACATCAAACATATAGTCATTCTGACATATTCCTTTAGAGGAAACCCACTGCTGCCACATAGGCTATTCTTTCTGATAAGCAGCAAGGGGTCTTTTATATGTCTTCTCAGACAGGACAACAGATACCACAGCCTTTGATGAACCAGTTGAGGAGCCAACTGGTTGGAATGGAAAATACAACAAACGGCAAATGGGTCTACTGAGAATTTGAACTAACAAGACAAATTTAATTTATTGGGGGCAGGGTGCCTATGAGGTTAAGAAGCGGGATGTAGCTCAAATGGTAGAGTGTCTGCCTGTGAACCAGTCAGTCATCAGATCGATCCTTCTCAATGGATCCATTTGCAGTTTTTGGCTATTTTCCATTCCAACCAGTGATCCACAACTGGTACATCAAAGGCCGTGGTATGTGCTGTCCTGTCTGTGGGATAATGCATATATAAGACCCCTTGCTGCTTATCGGAAAAGAGTAGCCTCTGTGGTGGTAGCAGGTTTCCTCTAAATAAATGTTAGAATTACCATATGATTCACGTCCAATAGCCGTTGATGAGATAAAAATCATTGTGCTCTAGAGGTGTCGTTAAATAAAACAAAATTTACTTTTTCCTATGAGGTTAAAAAATATTTTCAATTTCAACTTATAAAAACAAATTCAAAACAATTATTTGATAATTTTTAAACTACGTCAGTAATAAATGACATTTCATATGCTTTGTCGGTATCCTTTTCAGCAGATGTGGTCATATATCGTAAGATCAAGCCAGTTGGGAAATGGGACATACACATATTTTGAGTCATGATGTACATACTGATGCAATTTGAAACAATTTGTTTTGCTCATTATGAGACTAAATAATTTTGTCTTATTGGCTTCCTATTAATTTTGTTATGCTTTGTTAGGTACTGTTTGTCTGTGATTGAACTAAAACAAGCAATGGTCCGCAGTTTTGAGAAATATGTACATTTCTGTACACTTGTAGTGTTTTTTGACCATCAGACTTATAATATTAAAACCAGCTGGCTTTCATATATGTGTCTGTTTTTATGTTGATATAAATCTACTTGCTGATGGTTCTGAAAGGGACAAGGAGCGGGATGTAGTTTAAATGTCAGTCGTCGGATCGATCCTTCTCAGTGGACCCATTTGCTGTTTGGGCTATCTTCCATTCCAACCAGTGATCCATAACTGGTTCATCAAAGTTCGTGGTATGTGCTGTCCTGTCTGTGGGACAGTGCATATAAATTGGGATGTTGGGACAGTGCATATAAAAGACCCTTTGCTGCTTACCGAAAAGAGTAGCCAATATGGCAGCAGCGGGTTTCCTTTAAAAACATATTTCAGAATGACCATATGAGTGAAGTCCAATAGCCGATAAGATAATAATCAATGTGCTTTAGAGGCGGCGTTAAATAAAACAAACTTTACTGAAAGGGATAATATCATAGTAACATAATGGTGGAATATTTGTATCTTTTGAAGAAATATATAGAGCAAAATTTGGTATACTGTTACATCATACATGTACATGCATATGCAAACATATCAAAATAAAGCCATTTCCTCAGAACAGTGACAAGGGACAGAAACGAATGTAACCTCCTACCTGTCCAGTAAATATTTCTGGTGATAAGCAAAATTTATATGATACTAGTCCACCGGTCCACAACAGGTTTGTCAAAGCCTATGGTATGTGCTGTCCTGTCTTTGGGAAAGCACATATAAAAGATCCATTGCTTTTAATTGAAAAGAGTAGCATATGTGGTGGTAAGTTTCCTCTTAAAAACCATGAGTCACAAAACAAAACGCCTAACAGCTGGTGAGTAAACAATATGCTGGGGTATCATTAAAAAAAGAAATCCTTTTTTTTAAATTAATTATAATCCTAATATAAATTTCACAAGTATTTTGATAGTTTCAACAACAAATTAACTCTTATTACTACTCTTTATTATTATTTAAACAATTTAAATTGTTTAAAATATTTTTGAACATCTTCTTTCCTGTAAGGTTTTGCTGCAACGCATGTTGGGATGTTTTCTGGCTGCTCAATCCAAAGTTTGTGTGCAATGTTGTCGCTTGTCAGCGTTTCAGAAAGCTTGCGCAAACTCTCCTCATCTTTCGCTTCGAGAACAACTTTATGCATTCTGTCTACATCTGCCAAGTATTCTTGTGTTACGGTGTCATTATAATTTGCATGCATTACGGCCGTACAGGCATGGCAAGCTTGTGCAATCAGTGCTCCAGTCGGCCATTTTATAACTGTCGCAAGGTCACTACGCACGACAATGTACTGAACAACATTTGATGCCATTTCATTCAGAAAATATCTCGTACGGGTTTCTCCACTTCTTCAGAAATCTTCTGCAACTCCCTCAAACCCTAAAAATAATATACACTCCGTATTACTGTCAAAATCAAGCTACTTTATCAAGAACTAAATTTATGCATTCAATAAAAACACAAAACTTGAGGATGATTTAACTGTTTAAGTTTATCAAGTTTTGGTTATAAAAAGATATTTTTTACGAAGTTTTGTTTATTAAGACATTTAATGATAACACCCAACAAAATGGCAATAAATTAAGCAATTACATACTTTTTAAAAAGAAGTTTGAAATAGAACTCTGTCTCTCTCTAACACATGCACTAATACATTTTTTATAATTAGTTTCAATAATTTACACATCTGAATGGGACTGTATTGCAAGCCTCCAACACCACTTCAAAACAGAATAACTATTGGTTGGTTGTATTTATTTTCGTGCTTATATCCAATTAAGGTTCACGCACGCTGTCCTGGGCACACAACTCAGGTTCCTGTGCTGTCTGTCCAGAACAGAGGTTAGTGTTAGTAGGAGACACG
>JAULBS010079760.1:0-19383 GCA_032355785.1 Symmetromphalus regularis | reverse complement strand
ATCAATGCTGAACCATAATAAAAGCAAATCCAAAATTAATCACATATATAAGTCCATCAACATCTCATCAATAAAAAACATGTATCAATGCAGAACCATAATAAAAGCAAATCCAATATTATCCACATATATAAGTCCATCAACATGTCATCAATAAAAGAAACTTATATCAATGCTGAACCATAATAAAAGCAAATCCAAAATTAATCACATATATAAGTCCATCAACATCTCATCAATAAAAACATGTATCAATGAAGAACCATAATAAAAGCAAATCCAATATTATCCACATATAAGTCCATCAACATGTCATCAATAAAAAAACTTGTATCAATGCTGAACCATAAAAAAATCAAATCCAATATTATCCACATATATAAGTCCATCAACATGTCATCAATAAAAAAACTTGTATCAATGCTGAACCATAAAAAATCAAATCCAATATTATCCATATATACAAGTCCATCAACATCTCATCCAATATTATCCACATATATGTCCATCAACATGTCATCAATAAAAAAAAAATTGTATCAATGCTGAACCATACAAAAATCAAATCCAATATTATCCACAGTAATCAATCAATATGTCATCAATAAAAAACTTGTATCAATGCTGAACCATAAAAATATCAAATCCAATATTATCCATATATACTGTCGTCACTGAATGTCATCAGCATAAATTTGTATCAATGCTGAACCATAACAAAGACATTCAAATATTATCCATATATACAATGATTTATCAATATGTCATCAATACACTGTATCAACATAAACTTATCAATTTTGAAACAGGCTAATCGGATATTATCCATATACCATATAACCAAAAATATTTGTGTTTGAGAACTAAAACAAATTTGAGGTTTTTTATTTTCAACATTTGGAAGATCTGAAGTAGTTTGTTGTTGAGCAAACTGAGATTACTAAAATATTAGTGTTATTTCACATCCACTTTAAGTTGCATGCTATCACTGGAGCTTAAAGTTAAACCACAGAGCACTCAGCAGTAATTGATTAATTTGGTATGATATTAGTGAGACAACTGTTCACAATCTTTGGTTTTATAAAAAGCCAATTAAGAGTTGCATAGTGATGGATGTTTAATTCAAGCTTGATATGATTAATTCATACTCTTACAGTAAGCTGCCTCAGTATACAATACAATGGCATACAATGACTTTTGAAACAGTTACTTTTTATGTTTTAAAATATAAATTTGTGTGGAATACACTATTCCATAGTCTTTTTCCCCATAGTCTACACATGACAAGAAATAAATGATTCCAGAAATTTGAAATATTTTTTAATAGAATTAGTTATTTTTAGATATTTTCAAGATTTTATATTTTCAAGGTTGTCAACATACCCTCATAAACCAAGAATTTTTTTTTTTTTAAATTCATATTACACAGTATTTAAGTGGTTCATCAATGTCATGAATGCATTGTATCAACATAATCTTTTATTAATGCTGAAACAACCTAATCCAGTATTATCCCTACATACAGTGGTCCATCAATAGGTCATCAAGACAAATTTCTATCAGTATTAAAGCGTAAGCTAATCCAATATTTTCCATATATATAGTGGCCCATCAATATGTCATGAACATAAATTTGTATCAGTGCTGAACCATAAAGGAAATCCAATATTATCCACATAGAAGTTATCACCATATTGTATCAACATAAACTTGTACCTATGTTGAAACAAAGCAAAACCAACAGCATCAACATGTCATCACATTTTATCAATATAAACTTATATCAATGTGTAAACAACCTAATCCAAAAGTATCCATACATTCGGTGGTCCATCAATAGGTCATCAACATAAATTTCTATCAATATCAAAAAGTAAGCCAATCCAATATAATCCATATATACAGTGATCCATCAATGTCATCAACATAAATTTGTATCAGTGCTGAACCACAACAAGTCCATCAACATATCATCATCAAATTTTATCAACATAATTTCATATCATTGTGTAAACAACCTAATCCAAAATTATCCATAAATACAGTGGTCCATCAACAGGTCATCAACACATTTTATCAACACAAATTTTGACCAATATCAAAACATACATGTAAGCTAATCAAATATTATACACATACATGTATACAGTAGTCCATCAATATAAACTTGTATCAGAGCTGAATCACAACAAAGCAAATCCAATATTATCCATATATGCAAGTCCATAAACATGTCATCATCACATTTATCAAGATGAACTTGTATCTGTCTTAAACAAGTTAATCCAATATTATCCATATACCATATAACTGAACATTTTTGAGGTTTAGAATCAAAAGATATTTCAAGCTTTTTTGTTTCAACGTTTGAAAAATTGAAATGTTTTTTTTTTCTCTCATTGTTCAGCTAATTTGGACTCCAAAAATAATACTATTATTCTAAAATAGATATATAAATATCTCATAAATTAATTTTGTGTTTTGGGTCATTTGCCTGCATTGATTTTCTGTGATGCTTGTGTTAAATCGTATGCTCAAATTATATTTTTCTTTAATTATTTTTTTTAACAAGATCTTACAATAATCGCATAAAATTTTTTTACGCTTTATATTTCAACTAATTTAGAGGTAAATTTCTTGGATATTTTGAAGAATGCGTTATGGATTTCACATCACTGCTATTACACAAAATTTAACTCATTGTATCAACACATTGTATCAACATAAATTGTATCACTGTGCAAAACCAAAATACAATATTTTCCATATTTACAAAGGGCCATTTACTTTATCAACATAAACTTGTATTAATGTTCATACGTAAACAAGCAAATACAATATTATTCATATATACAGTGGGTTATCAATATCATTAGCACATAGAATATTATCAATACAGTATGTATAAGTCCATCAACATGTCATCTTCACATTTTATCATTATAATCTTGTATCAGTTTCAAATAAGCAAATCCAATATTCTCCACATATACAGTAGTTCATCAATGTCATCAATGGATTGCATCAATGTTAACTTTCATCAGTGTAAACAACCTGTTATCCATATATACAGTGGTCCATCAAAAGGTCATCAACATATTTTATCAACATAAACTTTTGACTGTAGGTAAACAATATAATATTATGAATATATAGTGGTCTATCAATAGGTCATCAACATAAACTTGTAGCTGGGCTGAACCATAACAAAGCCAATCCAATATTATCCATGTGTACATCAAGTCCATCAACATGTCATTTTCACATTTTACCATCATAATCTTTTATATAATCCAATATTATCCATATATCCAGTTATTTATCAATATGTCATCAGCATATTGTATCAAAATAAACTTGTATCACTGTATAAATAAAAGAAAAAATTCCAGTATTTTCCATATTTACAATGTCTACAACACACTGCATCTACATAAACTTGTTCCAGTGTTTCAAACACAGCAAAGAAAATCCAGTATTTTCCATATTTACAAAGGATCGTCAATGTCTTAGATGGATTGTATCAACATAAACTTGCATCAGTGTTGAACCAGTATAAATACATTGGTCCATCAACATAGCATCAGACTCGGATGATCAGAGATATTGCATTAATATACATTTGCATCAAGGTAAGTTCAAGCTAACATCCCCTTACTTGGTAAAATTTCTTTATGCTTTAATCAATGCATAGTTGTAAAGCAATATTGTAAAAGTGAAAATTAATTATTCTTAACAACTAACAAAGTTAAGCTAAACATGCTTAATTGTTTTCTAATTTCGGTAATTCATAAATAAGTGTTTTGTATGGGAAATTCTGTAATAATGTAACCAAAGAAAAAATATATTTTTTATTTTTAATTATGGAACATGTTGAACCTATTATGTAGTTTCTATAAATATAAATCTCAGACTAAAACAATAATTAATTTTGCTAATGATGCCAATGCCAAACCAAATATGTCCCATACATGAAAATAAGATTAATTTATTTTTACAAACAGTTTAAAAATTTATTTTAAAAAGTTCTAATTAAATACTGTTTTAGACATCAATTTGTATCAATATTTAATTTCAAGGTACACTAGTGGATTCATCAAAAAATAAAAATAATAATAAAAAAATAAAAAAATAATAATAATTTGTTATTTGTTGCATGATTAATAAAATTAAATTTCACATATACATGTAAATGGGAAAATTGTGTCTTGAACAGTGGATCACCAATTTCATTAACAGATTATATCAATATAAACTTGTATCAGTGTGTAAACAACCCAATTCAAAATTAGCTTTCTTACAAGATCTCATACTCATTTAAGTGCAAATTTAGTGTTACAAAACGTACTTCGTTCTGGTCCCATGAGAAACTCACTACATTAAGTAGGGCCAACTCATATTAATACAATCAACTGAAATTTTCTTTATTACATAATTCTTCTGAATAATACTTAATATTAAATCATTAAAACATTCAGATAGAAGTGTTCTAAGTCTCAGAATCTCCCATACAAAACAAGTTAGCATGAACTTGCCAATCAATGTCCTATGAATGACCTAACATATTTTAAGCAAATTCAGTATCATCCTTGAACAAGTAATTAACACATTGTATCAAATGTACATTATTCAGATTGAAAAAAGAAAGTGACATGACTATTATTAACGTGACAGGTGACATAAGTATGAAGATTAACTATGTATATTAAATTTTCAAATGTCTTTATATTTGTAAACTGTATGCTAGCTTGATAAAATCTTGGAGAAATCAGAAACAGGACACAAGTAGTGATCATCGAAGGTTTCACTGAAAAAACAACATGAAACAATAGAATTAGTGAATGCTCTTCAAAAGAATATTCTGACAGAGATACAATGGAACAAAGTTTTAGTGCCATATCCTATCCAAAGATTTAAAAAACAAAAATCTGAAAAAATTCTCTACACATTACGAGTATCTTCCCTTCATTATACAATTTGAATAATGTTAACATTGAATCAACAGAGCTAGGAGGTTTATTAATTAGTTATCAATGTTGCACTGCTTTAACTAGAAGTATACTCAGTGGTAAAATGTGGAACAATCACATCTACAAGTATATTGTATACTCATAGCCAACAACTCACTTGTTGAGACTATTTGTTGAGATCTATCAAGTAGATTGAAGGGCTGGGGAAAAGTGGACCTGATCATATATCATATATGTGTGACTGAAAGTACTGTTCCTATATTATTGCCCTTTTTAAGTCCTTTGTACTTGTTTGAAAAAACTTAGTGTGCTTCTCAACAAATACACACATTTCAACCATTGCCAGTTCAATCAATTATTAGAACTGCTTTTTAAATTGTAATTTTGAACATTTACTATAATAACAGTGACTAGGGAGGTATTTAAGTTGATCTGTAGCATCACAAACATAGAAATTACCTTTTTATGGTATTATTATTAATTTGTTTTACTATTATACATGCAGATGTATTTAATATGAATTTTTGTTAGATATATAATTGATAAATCATTAATACTTATTGACACTTGTCAATGTCCTTTTCAAATTGTGGTAGTCACAGTGACTCCCAAAATTTATAAACCATTACAAACTTTGGTATCACTTTGATATGTATTAATATATGTTGTACATTACGGATGATACAATATGAGATGTAAACAACTACAATGAAACATTTTGTCCAAATTTTACTCACTTCCAATACAAATGATGCAAAACTGCACAATGTGAACTGAGAAGAATACCTGTCTCTACCTACAACAAAAATCCCCATTATATCTGTGTGGTGGGAATAAAAAGTAATCCTCATTTAGAAAACCAATTTTTTCTATATATTTTGTTTATATATTCAAAGATAGAAACAATTAATGTGATCTTTAAATACCTTTTTATATAGAATCCTCATTTTTGTTCACTTTTTTCTGAAGCGAAGGGCAGCTTTTTTTCTTTGACCTTTTGTTGGCTGCTTCTCATACTGATAAGACAGACTAGCACTTGCTTTGGCTAGTTTAATTTTCATGTTCTTCAGTTTGCATAAAATGTAACAGATGGTACAATGTAAAAATAAATCAAAACAATAACAACATAGTCCACTAATTAATTTTACCCCCCCCCCCCAAAAAACAACAACAACAACCCCAATATAATTAAAATATTATAAATATAAGAGGAGAATCAGGGATATGAAGTTTTAATTAGTTTTCTGAACTGGTATACAATCAATTAATCATGAAAGTGATTCATCAAAATGACATAAAAAGTGGCCTTTATGATGGAATAAACATAAATTACCTTTTTTAAATTATATTCATAATTTTTTTTAATATTTAGCCTTTTTCTAATTTCACTTCTGACTTGTGGTTCTGGTATGGTAGGATATCACTGTTTTTACAGCAATTCACAAGTCCTGTGGTTTTAATCATAATAACAGATGTTGTTTAAAATGATAAAACAAAACTATAGAACACTGATTAACAGTGTCTAATGGATATCAAACATCATTCATGGTCTAACAGAAGAAATGTGTTGACATGTAGGCTTAGCCTATTATTTCAATTAGCAAAAAAAGGTTCTTTTTCAGACAGTTTTACCACCCCAACATGCTTATAGAACTAACTTTCAAAACAATATTAAGATAAATACTAACCTCCAGTTCATCCATAATGAATTGGACAACACACACAATGTGTTCTACTGCAAGTAATGGGGACAGGATACCAGCATCTGTATTGGTTGTACTAGTCCCATCAGAAACCTTTTCCACAATGCCTGTTGGCCACAAGGTTGAGTCCATGAGGTAAGGTGAAAGCTTTTCACTGGCATCTATGCTAGAAGTTGACAGATATCTGAAAGCAAATCTTTTCAGAGCACAAATAAATGTCTCAAGAAGTGGAATGGATGCATGTTTTACTACAGCTCTGAGCTGATCAATGCTTTCATCTGGAATAGGTTTGGTATATTTTTCTTCTAATGAATCAATAACAATGTCTGCCATCAAAACTTCAACAAATTCATATAGTCCAATAATATGGCAAAGGTGCACTTTAGAACAAAATGTATTCACAGCTGGAATTTGTACAGATATCAGAGACTGCCATTGCTGGAGTAGTTCTGTCAAATTCTGGTCAACATTCTGCCTGGACAGTGGATTTCTGGTCAACAAACTGAAAGCCATTTCTAGGTAATTCAAAAGTCCTTGTAGATTGCCTGGATTTTTCTCTTTTAGTTGCATTACTGATTTTTCTAGCTCTTTGTCAAGAGATTTCTGTTTAACAATGTTACGTATTTCATCAAACATGGTCTTTGACATCCTAAGTATTTCTCCTGAAAATATAACACGAGGCAAGCTTGACCGGATCTTTAGGTATGGCTTATTTATCAAGCATGTGTCAGCAACTTGCATTTCAATCTGATAGAAATCATAGTCTCTTTGAAGACCACATCCAGGGTTTGTATTGCATTGAGAAAACTTCAACAAATCTTCACAAAGTGGATTAGAGATCATTTCTCTTTCTGTTATGTTCTCAAGATTGATACATGCCAGGACAGACATTTCACTGTTTTTATTTAGAAAACTCGTAGAATGGCATTTCATGCTCAGGGTTATTATGACAGCATCATCAAGAAATTCGTTGTGCATGTTGTGGAGAGCTGTCATGACCTGTAATAATAGTGATGTATCCTCCATAACAATTGTTTCGGACAGATTGCTTTCCTTATTTATCCTTTCCATTTGAACTATTTTAGAGTTGTACCTCTGAAGAACTGACAAATGATTTTTCAGACTATTCCATGACTTTGTGAAAGCATCATATGCCTTTTGAAGTGCTCTTTTTGAATCATCATCATCATCATTCATCTCAGACTTAACAATAAATGTTTCCAGTGTCATTTGGAGACTTTTAGCTCTCTTGATTCTGTGGCTTAAATACCTGACAGTACAAAGATGCCATTGAACAAGTGGTAGTAAATGAGACAGCAAGTTGAGCTGTATTTTCTTTTCAAAGACAAGTGCTAAAAATGGAAAGGATGATTCAGTTCTATTATTTACAAATTCTATCTGCATGTTGTCCAAGCTTGGTGGGCTTGTAATTCTTAACAGCCTTACAAGACACTTGGAGATTTCATTGCTAGCACAGACTTCATCTAATGTTTTCTCCAATGTTACAGCAGGATTCTCACCAACAGACTCTGAATAGTTTATCAACATGCTTCGAATCAATGAAAATCTGTTTTTAGAAAGATGAACAACATTTTCATCAAAAGCATTTTCAAAGTTTTCTCTTTCTTGTTCATTCAGAAATTTCCATGTGGTTTGCAAGACCAAGTCTTGCTGATTATCAATGACAGCATGTAGAAACTTGCATAGTTGAGCATTACCAAAGGAAGTCAGTGTCTTTAGAGCTTTCCACTGTAATTGTAACTGTTCAGTTAGGTGTTCAATCACCTCAGCTTCATCAGGTAAATTTAGTAAATTATTCAAATCAACTGGATTAGTGTATTTCAGTGCCACTGACCCAACAAAACAACCATGCAGCATAAAATTCAACACCCGGAAAGCAATAGGTGATAGTCTTCTGAGAGAAATCAAATGATTCTTTTGAATGTCATTTTTAAAAAATGAATATCCCTTGTTTGCTTTAGAAGTACCATGGACACCAATGCTTTTGGGTTTTTTATGGTCATCTGAAAAATCACTCTGGCAAACTGAACAAGTGTTGTTATGTTCAACACTGGCATTCGTTGCAGTTACAAATGTGCAAGAACAGTCAAAGAAAGTTACAGTATGGTTTGTGTTCAGTCGAAAAGCACCTATATTTTCTATGTCATCTTGATTTGGACATGAACAGAGATACACTGAATTCAGTTCAAGTGGATTTTCAAGACACCTGCTGAATATTGAACTTCCTTGTTCTGGAAGTTGTGCAAGAATTGTACTGAATAGATGGACTAGTACTGACACTATACTCATACATTGGCTATTTGTTGATGAGCTAATTTGTAAAAGTGGAAAAGCAAAATCCTTTCTGCCACACAAGCATTCTAAAAGATTGATCTGTTTTTGTGAAACAGAACACTCTTCAGCACATTTTATATAAGACTCTGAAAGTGTTCTTTCTGTGTCTGTTAAAGCACGAACAGTTTGCACTAGATACTGTTGATGAATTGAAAAAGAATAAATTCTCATCATGACCTCATGGTCCTTGGTAGCATTTTTCAACAATGAACACATTTCTTCTGTGCTAGATTTTAGGAATTCAAATGCTGCCTTCTCTTGTTCATCATGCTTCTGACATGGATTATGCTCAAATGATTGGATTCTTGGTTCCAAATCAATGTCAATAATATCAAGACATTCTGGTGAGTGACTCACAGATTTCTTGACTTGGTCAACTCCTTTCAATCCATCTCCTTGGACAAGAACTCTCAACAACATACTTTGCATAGCTTTAATTTTTTCATTGGATTCAGTTTCATCATTTTCATTTAAATGAAAGATACTGTCAATTTGTTGCAAATTGTAAGAGAAGTGTTCTAAATTTACATTTTTGTTTGTGATAAGACTTGCAAAACTTGTGATGACAGACTTGAGAAAAGCTACAGCAATAAGTCTTTTTACATTTAGTGTGTTTTCATCTACAAAAATGGTATGACATCTCAACATTTCTTTAATCACAGCACTTGTATTTACTTCATCTCCATCAAACAAGCTCACAGGTTTAAGAAAAAAATAAAGTAACATGTCTGTAACGAGAGCTGCCAAAACTGAACCAGCATCCTGTGTTTCACCAAGATCAGTTAAAAAACCATTCAACATTTTCACAAATTCATTGTCATCGAATTCTTCATCATTCAAAAGTCTTAATCCACTATTAACTTCCATGAAGAGGGCCTGATGCAAAGTGGGACCCCAAAAACTGAATGTTTGATCAAGCATGTTGTTCTTCATTCCTCTAAATGCCCAAAATAAAATCTGAGAATCAGGATCTGCTGAAAGGCAAGAACTTAAGTAACATGTAAGAAAATGTTGAAGATCCTTTTCTGATTTTGTCAGGGTTTTATTGAGATCACCAAGCTTGGAAAACACATAACAAAAGCAGTCATCTGATGCAAGTTCCTTCATCGAAATATTTTCACCAAACTCTAACAGAACATCTTCTGACAAACTGTATGGAATAACAACCAAAGCTGCAAAATCACTGCAGACTCTCAGATATTGGAGAATTTTTAGTTCCAGTGACACTTCACTTGCAAGAGATAACACCAAGCTCACACTCTGTTGCCATTCTTCAATACAGAAGGTTGAAGCCATATTATTTGATGGTATTAACTGTTCACAGCAATAAGTTACCAATCTCTGTTTTGGAATGTTATTTGTTCCATCATCAGAATCTTGTGTATTTATATTACTTACATCAGTATTATTTCCAGCTTCATCTGCATTGGTTTTACTCATTTTGTCAACTGAAAAACATGCCTCCAAGATACTTTCAAAGGTAATATCAGTAACTTGAAGACATGCATCAACTAAATTAAGTGAAGACATTAGATATGACTCTTGCAGCCAGAAAATTACATGCATTTCAGTAACAGCTTCAAGAAATGTTTCATCGATTGAGGTTAGTAATGGCCTCATTGTCATCATTATCAACTGCTGTTTGTTATCCTCTGACATGTGGGTTTTTCGTAAAGCACCAATGTACCTGCAAAAGTCTTTAAAGTAATCTTCAATCTGTGAACCTTCATACTCACACTGGAAAAGTTCTACAGCTGTTACTTGAATGATTCCCTTAAACTGAATGCATATTTTATTTCTAACTTTGTCAAACAGCACATCCTCATAATCATCCTCATCATTCTCATCATCCAGTTGAAAGTCTGCTCTACAAGATCTCAAGTTCTCCATAAACAATGTTCTAAGATTTGAAATTTTCTCAAAGAAATGATGAACAAATGGATACTTATAAGAAGTTACCAATAATGGACAAAGGTAGCACTGAGGCCCAGCAGGAGCTGAAATATCAGCAATGTTGATAATATTTCTATCAAAAGCAAACTGCTTCCATACATTCAAAACTTCCTTTGGGTCCACAGCAACAATCAGTGTATCCCAAGCATTCTTCAGTTCAATTTGATAGACAACAGCTGCCAAAGAGGGTTTCAAACAATTGTCAATTTCTTGTTCAAGGGCACAATGGAAAGTAGAGGCATTAAAAAGCTTCAGAGTGTTGCAAGCAACATCCAATTGCCAGTTCTGATTATCTATGGCAATAGAATTTTCACGAACAAACTGCAAAATCAGTTCTTCAACAATGTTAAAAATGTCTTCATTTGACAATATTTTGTTAATGATATCCTTCACACTAGCCATTGTACGCTGACCATTAGAATATCCTATACAAGTGAAAGCCCAGAAGAGATGTCGAGATATGAATGATCTCAGTGGCCTCTGTTCTTCAATCAAGTCTTCTATGGTTTTCTCCAGTAGACTGATAAGTGGCATTTCAGAACTGTTTAACTTATCCAGAAAAGAAAGCTCCCAACCACTAAGGAAACTGATACACCTTAAGCTATCTTCAAGTTCTCTATCCAAATGAATGACAATGACAACATGTTTGATGCAATGTGACTTTGTATTCACAAATTCAGACCTGTATTTCTCAACAACTGATTTCATCAGCAGAAAATTGATCATGTCCATTTTTGGAGAACATTGAAAAATCAACCACTCATCATCAGAATCCAGCCAAAAGTGACTAATTCTGTTTGAGAGCTGTTTCTCTGATTTAAATGATCCAAGTTTTTCAATCTGACATTGTGATGAGACTGACTGCATGCAATTTCCCAGGTCAGTGTGCAGGTTACTGTGAGTAAACACCATCAGCTTGTGGCATTCATCTGAATTATTTAGAAGCAAGTGATGTATATAATTGCCTAACCCAGCATGTAAAGGTAATGAAAAATATTGCTTAATCAGTTCGTCACTTGTCCAATTATCTTCTTTTGTTAAATCAGATTTTTGCACTCGTATTATGCCATCAGGTGCGCATGTCTGCAACAAAGTGTTTTTACATTTTGTTAATATCTTGGAATCAACAATCTGATCATCTTCCTGTTTCAAATCATGGCCAGTTTCTAAATCATCCTCTACTGTGTGGTGCACCAGGCTGGATAACATGTCTGGAGTAAAGATTGGTACAAACTCCAGTTGAGATATCAATGGATAACCTTCTACTGATGTAACCTTTCCAAGCCATGTGTCCATTTCCTTAACCAATTGCAACTCTTTAACTGTCAGCATATCTGAAAGTCTAACATTCTGCTTTTCAAACCTATTTAAAAATGGTGGATCTGACATGTTCAATTTACCCTCTTCCACAAGAACAATGCATCTAAACTGGTCGTGAACATGACACAGTGGATTGCTGTAGGCTCCATGGGCAATTCTGCAGTTCTTTTTTCTTCCTACAATCGTATAGTTCTGGTTAAGCATATCGTACAAACTACCATAAATGCTGTCAAGATCTTTCAAGATAAGAACAACACCTTGTTCCATACAGAGAATAATTCTACTGAGAATCCTGTAGTTATAGTCATCAGTCAAATCTTCCTCAAACTGGCTGCCCATGATCAATTCATATTCTCTGTTCATATCCTTGAGCACAGATTCAATTATGCTCAATGCCGAATCACCACAAGTAGTAAGTAAGAGATGTCTGGCATTGAAGTCATTAATGTTTTCTTTGATCAATGACAAAACATTGATACTTTTGTTCTCTTGAAAAGATTCTTCACTAAAAAGGTTTACACTTCTCAAATGTTCTTTATAAATTTCTACAACTGAGCTCAGTTCTGATGGGAGTCCTCCGAAGTTGCGCAATAGTCCTCTTAACACAATATTACCTTTTTGTGATGAATGTTTCTCTTTTTTCAATTCCTTGGAAACATATTTAATTAAAGAGTAATAATCACGCAACCCATGAAAGTTAGAAAACTTTTGTTTGCCTATGTAGAATTGATATGCATTTGCAATGGCTCTTAACAGATCACAATCTACATTTTGAGAACCATCAGTCACTGAATTGTCATCATTACATAACAAAGAATTGGAAAGAGCCTCATCTTTTACTGATACTTCACTAATAGATATTCCAGTTCTGTAAAGTTACCTCTGCATCCATGTCTGGCCTAGAAAGATGAATGGCACGATTCATCTTTGCTGCATCCAGAGCCCAGTTGGAAATTCCCACTACAGCAACATCTGGCACTTCACAGTCATCTGGCTCAAGCAAACTGTGCAAAACCTTGAGGGGATTGAACTGCGAAACTTCAGCAAGGCCAATTTCATCAAGAATGACAACTGGTAGAACATCATCTTCTTTGTTATGCTTTCTGTATCGCTTGGCTTTGTCAAAGACCTTAATAATGCCATCCGACGTTGAAGACTCTGATCCTTGATAAGAAACACAATACAGCTGAGGAAGAGTCTTGAAATAGTCATCTTCTGAATCTTTTCCTCTGAGGTTGCTTTTGATCAACTGCAGTGACAATGACTTGCTACAGCCAGGCTTACCAACAACAAATATTGGAATGCGGTTTAGAATACATACCATAATGACAAACACATTCTCTTGTAAAGCAATGTTTTTTGCTGTTCCTTCTGGAAGATCCATTCTATTTAAAATATCTTTCTGTTCTGACAAAATAACTTCAAGAATATCCTTTTCTGAACCGAATTCAGTTATTTTGTGTTCAACGAATATTTTAAACAACTTCTCCCTGTATTGAAGTCTTTCTTCAGTGGTCCCAAGGCGTGAATGGTATGAGTGTGCTAGGGCTAAAATCAATGAATTAATTTCAATTTGTTCATTTGTCGGGTCTTTCAATTTCAATGCTTCTTTGAACCAAGCAATCAATCTTTTACATCGACTGACATCACGCAAACTGACACAAGATTCATTTTTCAGTGTTTCTTTAATGAATCTTTGAGACATGACAAGCAATTCCACCAGTAGTGAAATGAAATGTTCTTCTGACACAATGCTGCCAACCATTCTTTGTATGTATGCCATTTGATCTTCATCAGACAAGTTTCCATAATCCCAAACATAATCAACCATGGTTTCAGGAAGTGGATTAACTCTGTAAACAAGTTTTGATTGTTCATCAGTTTTGATTTTCATTGTTAAGCCAGCTGTCAAGATTGAAGTTTCATTTCTCAGCTTGTATGGATTGCAGGCTGCCATCAAAACAAGATTTGGTGCAAGGATGGTATCTTGACATATGTGATGACACATTATTGTGTTGATCAGCCCAAGATGGTTACAGGTGTTAATCTCATCAAGAAATAACCAAACTGGCTCCCTTAGATTTGATCTAGCTTTTTCATTTGCATTCATAACACTTATGATGATGCTTAAGTCATCAATACCAGCATGGATGTTTTGTACCTTAAGTGTAGCATCACATATCTTGGAGAGATAGCGGATCAAGCAAGTCTTTCCACACCCTGTTTCACCCATAATAATAACAGGGACATGTGCTTTAATTCTGAGTATGATGAGAATCATTTTTAGGAGATTGTCAGGTGTGAGAGCATAATCCTGTCCAATTTTTTCAAGAGTTGCTTTAGGAACATCTCCTGGTGTTGATCGAGCAATTCTCTGGAGAATTTCTTGTAGCTCATTCTGATTAAGAGATGAAAAGTCAGGTAACTTCTTTTTCACTTGAGTCTCAAACAAATCACTAATGTGCTTTGGCACAAGACTTTTGTCTCTGTAAAGAGCAGACAATGTCTGTATGTCTGAATTATGAAATGCAACAATAAGGTGATTGCTTTCTGCCCACTGGATCATACCTTCAACTCTCTTTGTCATTGCTACTGCTGAAGCACAAGTAGAAAATGATGACTCATTGGAAATGTCTCCATCCGTGGTTTGTAAAACATTTGCAGCTTGATCTGCTCTACAGGCCTGAACTGAACGTGTGGAAAACTCTGCTGAAAAATCAAGTAGAGCTCGCATCAATGTTGATTTCACACTGTTTATTTCTTTTTCTCCAAGCATTGCTAGAAGGTTTGATGATCGGAAAAACAAACTACAAGATAATTTCTTCAACTGATCAGCTAAAACATACAGGAAAATATTCACAATAGAAAATGATAAGTCACTGCTTGAAGAAAAATGCTTTCGTAGCAAATGTTGACATTTCTGAGCAGGTAAACATTTAGCTATATTTTTGCCATTGAAATACAAATCTTCTGTGTCCAGCTTTCCCTCTTCTTTGGATTTTAAGTAACAACAGACAACCTGAACAGGACTGCATATTTCCTGTCCAACCTTAAAATTTGTGAAATTTTCCCATTTCAGATGTTTACGATAGAAATACATTGTTGTTTGCAATGAATTTCGAAGTACATTGTTAATTGAGTTAGCTATCTCAATGCTGATGTGCTGTGTAGGTAATCTAAACAGGGAGGATCCATCAACAAGAAATCCCAAAATGATCAGCTGAAATAGAAGAAGATCCAAATCACAGGGATGTGAAACAGTACCAACATCAATATGAAGAACTTGATGGGGCAACAGCTGCAAACTTGACAACCTTGCTATCAGCTGCTTGGTACTAATGTCACCACTGATGTGAACTGTGCATATTCCCATGTCTTGTTTATCTGCCATATCATAAATAAGTTCAGTTTTACCTTGACCTGAAACATCAGAAGTAATCGTTACTACATTAGGCCAGAGGTTTGTAAAACATGATTCCATTGCATTGTGTGTCATTGGTTGTACATGGTGTACAAATGTACCAAAGTGGTCTAAAAATGGGTGATGAGCTCCACTTTGGCAGGTTATAGCAAGATATGGAATGTTGTCTTGTAACATTTGCTTCAACTCATCAACAAGTTTAAACTGTACTTCATTAGTTAGTTTTTCAACTCCAGCAATACAATATAGCTGTTTCCCAAAATCAGTTTTTTTTGACTTCACACATCTTTGAAGAAGAAGAGAGAGATGTTCAAATTTTGTTTCTGGATTACAAAACAAAATTTGATGAGGCATAGGAAGAAAATCAGTTGTGTTCTTGTAAATTGCAAGTATTGTTGGTATAACAGTTTTACTGTTTTCATCTATGGCAGCAACAAAGAGTTGACCTTCTTGCACCATATCTTTAATTTTAAATTGTGTTTCTTGTATTTTCTTTTTGTCTACTGGGAATTCCTTTGGTTCAAACTGAACATGTTCCAAAGCAATTTCAAGTGTTTCTCCAACCAACTGTAATGAATCAGAATTACTTAATTCATCCTTAGACAATATACCAAAGATGTGTTTGGCATTACCAAGAAATTCTACACCACAGCCTCCATATTCAAAAAGTGCAACAACTTCTTCATGAGATGATCCATCTTTCAAGTAATCTCTGATTTTAAACAGCTGTTCAGGAAAAAACCAATTCAGCCAGTAATATTCCATACGATTTTCTTCTAAAATCTTTATCCACTCTGTATATATCTGTTCAAGACTTTGTATTTTGTCCTTCAAATTTCCAATCTTGACAGATACATTTAGTTTTCTAGAAACATAATCAGGATGACCACACTGGGCAAGTTTTTCAAACCAATTGGCTATACACATTGCATCATCCAAGTAGTCAACAAAGCGCTTTAAATCTGTCTTCAGTTTTGATTTATCTTTATCCTTTCTTTTTGTTTCTGTATTGACTAGAAGCAGAACACGACTTCGAAGATCGTCAAGATCAGCTTTTGACTGTATTTCTTTTGGTCCCTGATTTTTATACTGAAGCATTAATTCAGAGGTACCATTTTTCTCCAATCTGATAATAAATTTTGTTTCTCTTTTAACTGCTTTTAGAACAATGTCTTTTGTCAGTTCTCCTCTATTTGAAACATACTTGTAAAGAGATTTCAACCCATGGACATTTGTATTGCAATCACTTATTTTTTGTGCCAAACTTTTCTTGTGATTTGCTAATGCAGACTTTTCTAAAGTCTCAAAAACAACTTTCATCTGGGTAAAATCTTTTGTTTTCTTAAAAATAGTGTTCAAAAACCTTTTCACATCAATAAGGGCAGAGATGGTAGATTCTTGTATACTCTGTTCTGAATGCTCTTCCACTGAATCAATAAGCTGGCGTAGGTCTTCTTCGACAATTTCACAAAGGAAGTCAATCAAGGATGATGCTTTACAAAGTTCTTCCAAGACATAAAAAAGGTCATTATCAATAATTTTATCAATGTTAGAAATTTGTTGCCAAGCTTTAAAAAGTTGTTCCATTGTTAGCCCTTGTGGATTACACATCTTTAGTGCAGAGAATGATTCCATTGCCTGACAAAAGTTTTTGTCCAATTTTTCATTAATATGAAAAATCACCAAGATTTTTTTGACTATCTGCACCTTCTTTTCATACTTATGATACTCTCGAAACATATGCAATGAATGTACAATCCATTCTGAGACAGTTTTCTTCAAAAATGTTTCAGCCAACTTTATTTCATTTTCTAAATTAGGTGTTCTAATTATGTCATTTATTTCAGAGATTTCTTTGACTGTTTCCATGAAAAGTGGTTTCCATGTATCTTCATATTTATCTTTGCCCTGAATTGTAAACATTTACAAGACTGATAAAATTAAATAAGGGAATTGGACATTTTCAGAATGCTTTTCACCAAACAATGTGGGCAATGATTCTTCTGGGAATTCTGATGCTAATTGATCTGTAGGATTTTTTAATATTTCCTCCACAAGGCCCCTACAAAGATTTAAAAAGATTTTAGAATCTAAAATATTGCAAATACTTTCACTGAAAACTTTATCATTTAAAGGTGAAAGAAAGGTTCCATCTTTAAGTTCAAAGATAAATACATTTCCATTTGAGAAGTGATCTCTTTTCATATCCAAATAGATTTTTGCATCTTCTGTGTCTGGAATGTAAGGTAGAGATTTCTCTTTTGAACATCTAACCAGCTGCTGTAAAATGTTTGAAGATACATCCAAAATGTGTTTAGCTCTCTGTATTAGATCTTTTGATAACTTCCATGCTTCCATAATTTCTTGCTTTTTGTCTTTTGATCCTAAGCTCAACAGGTTAACGACACAGTTACTTTCTTCTACTTCCTTTAAATGCAGTTTTTCCACTTCCACACAGGTAAGTTTTTGTGAGATGAGCTTTTTTGAAACAGAGTTGAGAATCTTCACTGCAGAAAGAAAACATTCTTTTTTCTTCACTTGATCAGAAAACAAACCCTGCACATTGATTAGTTTTCCCAACAAGTGTCTATGTTTGAGCATCATCAATAATCCATCTACATCTATATTTGCCTTGGATAATCCTGATATTTCCATCACCACAACTAAGAATGATGCAAAAGCCCTAAAATACAAAAACAGATTATATAAATTAGAATTCAAGAAATATTGACATTTCTGTCTGTTAAATACAAAGGAATTCTGTCTGTTACTGTCTATGAGTTCTATATGTGACTGCTACTACACAGATGGTCAAACACACTACCAATGTTGTCTTTCTTTTTATTTAAAAAAAAAGAAATTAAAATATTTTATTATTATTTTCCAGGGCTTCTAGAATTTTTTTTAAATCCTCTAGCTATCGGACCAGTGATTTTCAAAATTCACAAGCTCCTAACAATAAAACTCAAACTTGACAATCGGATTGCCTCACTACATTTTGCAGGATTAAAAAAAAATCCATTACAAAAAAATGCTCGTGTCTGCACCCTGATTCATTGTAAGATTAGTGTCATCGTTTTCAAAAACAAGAGAACACAATAGACCTATCTGATAGTGACCTAAAAGTTAAGTTTAAAAAAATGACTCGTGCGATCCAATTGTCTCACACTTCGCAGATGACTGACTTAGTCGGAGGAAGATTAAAAACTGAAGCCATTCAGCACTCTTCTGGATATTATGACATCTTGCTGGAAACTGAAATCTTGGACTGCATTTGTTTTTTGCAGATTACGCTTCCGAGTTATCCGACGTGTTCCAGGCTAATAACAGTCTGACTTTATTTATCAAAAAAAGCATATTGAGCGCTTTCCAATACTGAACATAGCTTGTTGCATTGTGAATGAATTACGAATGCTGCGGAAAAACTTTTCTTGTCAATATTAATAGCACTTTTTTTTTTCGTTGCAGTTATCATTCATTTTTCTTTCTTTTGAAATTCCACAAGCTGTCGGGCTAGTGGAAAGTGATTATTTGGTAGCCCGACCGCAAAAACTACAATATTCTAGAAACCCTGTATTATCATATACAGTACAAGAACCAACCATTTTTTCGGCTAGACGGTTTTAGACGGTTTTACCGTCTACCTAGATGGCAACTAGTT
>JAULBS010079749.1:0-19388 GCA_032355785.1 Symmetromphalus regularis | reverse complement strand
AAAAAAGAGAAGTAGTTTTAGCATGCAATTAAACATATAAACAAATAATGAAATTACTCAAATAGGATAAATCTGTCTTTTCGATTACACACAATATATTAAAAACTCTATCAGTTACATCAGATATTTTTTAGCATGTGTATTACCCGACGATATTGGAAATACTTCTTTTTCATCAAATACGTCATTCTCGATTTCCTCAATATCTTCAAGAGATCTCATTTGCTCGTCAGTGGCCAGATCTTCAATTTTAAAACTATCCTGCGAAAAAAAAAAAAAAAAAAAAATTTTTTATTAAAAGAAATAAGGAAAGGAAAACAAATCCTTTCCTTATTTCTTTTAATCGCACCTATGACGCATCATTCAATCAGTAGACTTTAGGTGCCAGATAAACTGTAAATAATACAGTTTTATATGTTTAAAAAGGCTGCAATACACGGAAGGACACAAGAATATTTAATATTTAAAGGAGGTGGAACGTAAGAATATCAAATTATAATAGAAATAATAAATACTGATGAGTAAAGAAGAGGAGATCCAGATCCCCCTAACTCTGGATCTACAAACATAAAAGCAGAACCGGTTATTATTATCATCTAATATCTAGACAAAACTTATATCCAAAATAGAGGAGAGTATTTCTGGACAAAACTTGACATGGGAGTCGAAAGATATGTTTGGCAGGTGAGAGGATGGGGTGAAAACATATATTTAAAAATAAAATTATGTTTAACTAATAAGCAAGGTTCGATGGTGTGAAGCGCTCGCAGTTTCTGAAAGAGTTCACCTGGACAATTTACAGTTAGATGCCTTGAAATGTAATTTCCTTGAATGTTAATCACAAAATCATACATTTTTAAATCATTAAACTTTATTATTATTATTATTAATATTATTATTATTAACTCCGTTTACTTAAAAACAATGAATATGTTTTTAAACGCGTACTCCAACGAACCCTTGACCTAATTAATTTCCAAACAAAGAATTAATTTTATATATAATCATTTGATTTGTCCATAGAAATACTTCTTTCAACTACTTACATAACCACCGAATCTCGCTTATAATCTATATTTTAAAAATAATAATGAATTATGCCCACGGACAAATAAATAGAAAAAAATAATGTGTTTTTTTCTGTTGAAGGATCGGCGTATATATTTTTGGAGTCACGTGACGTGTATTCCCCCGTTAGCCGTTATTTTAAAACTTCTAAATATTTTGGCAGCTGTAAAAACATTCCGTACCTATTTATTTTGCCCCACGAGGAGTTCGGATCTTGAAATTTGATTTAAATGTGAAAAAAATCGATCAACTCGACATGGAATTCCCTATACCATGGTTCAGTTAAAATGTCTTGCGTGATATGAAAACAAGATCTAGTATAACAAATGCATGTAAGTTTCATTAGTAATCAATATTTAAACCATAATGCCCCTTAAATTCCATGGGACTATGCCTTTAAAGAAACCTTGCAGCTGTTTAGGCCAGTTTTATTATATCAGATGTTTATTGCAGGTGGGAAAAGGTGCCAAAGACAAGTGTAGTTTATCTCATTTGAATAAATGGCTTTTGATTCAACAACATTTTTTCTCAGAAACATTTAACATATACAATCATATGGAAAGAAAACATTAAAAGAAAATGAAATTCATTCAAAATTGTAATAAAAATTTGTTATGGATGAAAAATAATATAGCTCGATATGTTAAGATATAGTTTTGAACTCTAGTTAACACCGAATGCCAATAGCATACAGTGTTCTCCAATTTTTCTGAGGCCAGGTTTGCTTTCGGGTTGAACAGAAGAGCAAAGCCCTATGGTAGAAATGCCACATGCACAAAGTGAAGTAGTGGTACAGTGGAGGGTAAAAATTATATAACCTTAGATATTTCTTTGCATTTGGGAGACAAACTGGTGGAAAGGTGAGAAAATTTCACACTTTTAAGAATTACTAATTGCTGCGAGCAGGATCCTATTCAACAAACCTCATACATATGTATGCTTTTGAAAATGCTGAGGTTAACTCAAAGTTGGACAAGCATGGCTCAGCATCGACTTGCTTATTGACTTGGAGAACACAGTATACACATATGTACATAAATGACAGTTACCTTCATTAATACTGATTCACTGAGCTTTTCCCTGTTCACAATTTTGATGGCCACCCGTTTCCCCGTCATACAGTGCACTCCAAGTTTTACCAGCCCTGTAAAAAAACAAATATATATATATAAATATATATTAAAATAAATAACATTTAGACAGCTACATCAGCAGTGATGTCTGTTAGATTGGTGTGGTGGTAATGAATGAATGGTACCCTAAATATTCGTGGTATAGTGCATATGAAGAGTTTCATAGCAAAATGCGATAAGCACCAAATTTAAAAAAACCTGAAAAATCTCCACCAAAGGAAAGGCTTGTATCGGTTCTCCAAGTTCACATTGTAATTGTTTGTAGAACGCAACATCTGCCATGTATGAGCATATTAGAAAATATGCTTTGATTCCAATATGCAATAAGCATCATGCACAAATGTCACATTTCCGCACACAAAAAATTCCATTTTACTTAAAATGTCAAAAATGGAGATATTGTGTTTTGCAATAAAACTCTTCACATGTAAGTCACCTTAATGTTAAATAAAATGCATGAAGTCATATAGAGCCTTTAGGGTAAACCACGTGTAATAAATATCACATGTACATGTACCTCAGGCAAAGTAAAACAAAATCAGTATACCACTCTTGTCCATGTGAAAGGTTCTTTCTACCATTAAACTGGTTTATCAATATTTATTTCATAAATTATACCATAAAAATTGACATTTTATCACAGTGAGTTGCATAATAATTCCTCATTATGTATTTCATAGAAATACTTTATAAGCAGTGCTCCTTCAGGTTTTGTCACTGTCAGTCAAATACATGCATACTCAATGTATATAAATAAAAAATAAAACAGTATTACCCACTGCACATTTTTAATGTAATTTTATTTATTGCCACTGATTAAACCATATTTTTGCATGTTCCACTGGAAATACCAGTGTAAATAATAAGCTCCACCTGATCCAACATCAAATCTATTTCCATACGTTTCTCTACTGTGGCAATTATCCAGAAGGTAACGAGATGTTATTGATAATTATGCGTATCAGGTTTTGTTAATGTAGCAATTACACTCTGGTTTTAAAAGATATAAACAAAAAGGTTAACATGACTTAAGGATTATATAACAAACTAGTATTAAGGTACATAAATAAATAGTCCCATTGAGTTAGGTATAATTAAGATGTTCAACAGAATATATACAGTCAAACCTGCTATAAAGGCTACCACTCTATAAAAGAAACATTAGATATGTCCCTTATTACCATAAATACACATATTTTGACCAGCATATATATTATATGAAAGCCACCTGCTCATAACTGAAACATTAGAAGGTGTCATGGGTAGTTGTTATATATTGTTCTGACTACCAGATTCATAATATTGTTTTTCACATTCAACATGGTAATGCTGCCTATTAAATCAGATTATAACAAAGGCCTTTGAAATGTATGGCATCATCTCCTATATAACTGTAAAAGCTGCTTTAACTGTATATACCCTATTTTTTAATATTATAATAATTGTTGCTATTTAATGCCCCCGATGGCGTAACATTTTGCAAATTTTGAGTTTATTGAGTTCACAATAGTTTGAAATTGTGTTTTAACTGTTAAATATTTTGTGAAATACAGCTTACTAGTGTGTGCATTTGTTACATACTTTGGATACTATGGCAAGATCATGGATTTATGCTGGGTATGTCTTTTTATTTTGCAAAATGGCCGGAAGGGCCTTAATTAGGGAAGGGGTGTTAAATAGGGAATATATGGTAATTGGTTTGTGACAGCAGTAAAATGCTGTCGTAAACCAATTACCATATGTTATGAATTTTTTTTTTTTTAATTCCCATCACAGTGCCATAGCAAAATGATTTAGCAACAGCAATTACGTGCCATTGTAAATTTGTCAAAGGCTGTGACTGTAACAGACCTAAAAAAAATGTTTTAGAAAATAAGAAAAAAGATTAAATTATTAGTATGACATAAAACTCTTACTGAAGTTTTCTTCAAGGCAAGATAAAAAAAGAAGGAAAAAAGAACAAACAAAAAAAGGAAAAAGAAAATAACAATAATTTTGTAGAACTAATGTCATGCATTCTGTATTTTTGTTTGATGCTATCTGATTAGTTCATGAAAATTGCTTTTTTTTTTTTTAAATCCGTATTACCTAAAAAAAAGATATGAAATTAATTTTAAAAACATCATGACATTTTTTTTTTAAAGATGAATTGAGATAAAACTATCATCAAATCTTTTAAAGTCTGAAAAATGGAGATAATATAATATATAATGTTGATCTGAAAGCGAACATTGATGCAGTCGTCATCAGAAAGCACCTATACATATGGGTCACTTTCTTAACTTCGTCAAAGTGAGAGAAAAAATAGCCACATAATATAAGACTGTTGTGTTATGACCGACATGCTAGAATTTTCTTTTTCCTTGAACACATTTTTAAAAAAACCACCTACCATAATCAATATCATTCTATATGGTAAATATACATATTTCTGGAATTAGGATGACAAAATAGTAAAAGGCAATCTTTCAAATCATTATTTTGTAAATACAAAGATATATCTTATTTTAGTTATACTGATAATCCTTTCAAGATTAATTACTGTTAACAAGAAGCATAATTCATCAAGATATCTGTTTTAATCATACACATAATCTGTTCAATATCTAATTTTAATTATACAGATAAACTCTTTGATATATTTTACTTTAATTACAGAGATAATCCTTTTAGGGTAACTGTTGTTAAATATAAGGATAATTCTTTAAGGTATCTGTTTTAATTTTAGAGATAATCTTTCTAATTCTTTATATTCAATAAACAATTTAGTTTGGTAGTTTGTCTTCCTGTCACTTGTGACCTATAAGAAAATGAGCATTCTTCTGCAGCACTTTAAGCCCAGTTGCAGCACTTTAAGCCTAGTTGCTATTTACTTGGCAAGAATACGATTGATCTCATCTTGAGGACAATCAATCGTGGTTTACAGTAAACAGTGATAAGTTAACTTTTCATCAAGGGCATGAAGGCATCCACGGAAATGCATTTTTTCTGGAAGGATACTGTGATAAGGTGCATACTACCCTGCATATCTAATCAAATGAGTTGAAAATTCACACTGAAAAGCTTAAAACTCTAAATAACATAAAAGCACACAAGCTTTAAATGTGTTCAGTCAATGAATAGTCTCTAAGGATTTTTACATGGAAATTATCACAAATAAAATCTGTGATTACTGAGAAAAGACATCAAGAACTATCTTTTGGAATAATATTTATGAAGAGCATTTTTATTCTTCCTTTTTCTTTTCCTTTGATATTAATGGATTAGGATTTATTTCAGCTGAGGAGTGGCTGAAGTGTCAACGGTTACTGGACCAATGATTGTTAAGTAAATCTTATTTCTGCTATTTCACTCAGCACAAATTAGCTAATTTTATTAATGCCCTCTTGTAGAAGCTGGCTTTATAAACGTATGTATATATGTCTATGTAAATAATGTTGCTTATTTACTTTAGTCGTGTGAAAATCCATTAAGTGTTGTATTTGTTTTAATATCTTTAGGCCTACAACAAGTAAAATGTATGTATTCTTAAGATGTTTCTTCAGTTTACGTAATATCATATGACTGGGTTGTTATGTTGGGTTTTTTTTTAACAAACTTTTCATGGTGAATAGTCATTAGAGTTAGTGACTTTGCAACATATAACTATAACTTATTTTCTACTTGCTGTTTATTTCATTTATTAATTATACTTCGTGTCACCGGAAGTAGAACAAAAAACCAGCGTTTTTCAGTTGCAAAATAAGTGCCAAAAGGACAAACAATTGCTTTCAAACCTTTTAGTAAATAAAAACAAACATTATGTCATGAATTTTAATATCGATGGTAATTAAATAAAAAGGTAAAAATTTCAATTTTATTTTTATTGCTAATATCAAAAGAGGAGGTCGGTAAACCAAGAAATATAATGAAGTTGCCTTATTAGATATTGAAGTCTGAACTGAAGTTTTATAAGCATGGTGAGGATCCCAGATGGTTGTGAAAGAGTGAAAGATAAGTCCAACCAGCAGCACCTGCACAAGTAAAGCTTGTAGCTCTTTCCTGGGGAACTGACAGAAAGATAAAAGACCCTTGCTGCTAACTGAATGTAGTCTGTGTGGTAAATGTGGGTTTTATAATCTGTAATTATCTTGCAATTACCACTTGTTAATTACCATTAAATAAATACTGCAGTCACAAAATTATGACTATCATGACTACAGGTTTATTATGGCAATTTCAAGAACATACCAGTAGGTATAAATGCTACCAGTGGAAGAAAATTTAAAAAATCTAATTAATGTAGTTCTAGTTTTATGTAATCCAGCTTTAAAGTTTCAGAATTGAAATTCGTATTAGTTTAATGACCCCCTATTGGGCAGAGAATTGAAATGAGTAACTATTTTCTTAAAAGGTAAAAATAGGAAAAAATAGCAAGCAAAAGAAAAGCAACACATTATAATGTCCAAAACTATCAACCTTTTAATTCTAAGTCAATCCAAACTACAGATATCTATGAAAAACAAAAATATATATATTTTTTTTTTTTAAATAAAACATTAAAAAAATATTTTACGAAGATGTAAAATTTACTAAAGGCTATAGTTGCATTTTGACGATCTTGGAAGAGGATACAAGCTTGCATTAAACAAATATCAACATATTTTAAAATCATGTTACATTAATTTAATCAGAGATGGAATCTCCAATGGGAATTAACATACATAGTCCAAACAAGATATTACTTCCATAGTTCTCATTTTAGATTTACAATTTCAAGATGACATTAACAAAAAAGAACCTCAATTTTTGTTAAAAAAACAAACAAAAAACTAAAAATATGGATTAAATTATCATAGTGACAGATTTTCTATAATGAAAATACAACTGAGAGTTCTGTGAAAAAGTAATTCCATTTTCGGTTTTTTTTTTTATAAACAGTATCTATACATCCCATTAAAATAGATGAGATAAAAACCAAAAATATAATTTTGGTAAATAATATATTTCTGTGACCTGTGAACCATAATGAAAATAATCTATGAAAAGACTGAATAACAATAGCTAACTAAATTGCCAAATGGCGTCCTCTGAACCAAAAGACTTGGGTACCTCTGACATCATCTTCAGAACAAAAACATTTGGTGTCGGAAATTACCAAACACTTCCAATATTATCAAATACTATTAAATTTTAATGTATAATTCTATTTTATCTTAATACATGATTAGGTGATTTCATTCAAACAAATTGTTAAACAAATTTATTTATAATGCTATATTCAATATGACTGTGAAACTGGTTATTTTTCCTATGAACTCAAAGACTTAGTCACATTATCAAAGGATATAGTACAGGGCGTTTCATAATATTGGTTCTTATAAGAAACTGTTATAGCTTTATCACTTTTTAAGATATTAAAACTATTTATACACCATCATGAAGTAGATAGATGGAAAGTTTTACCAACATAAAAATACAGAAAATCAACTGAAGTCATGTCAAATGTGCACAGATGTCATCAGTAACTTTAAACAAAGACTTGACATCATGATTGTCCAGAATGGACGTCAAATGGAACACATTTTATGAATGGACACTGAAATGTATTGGCTATGACGAACATAATGCCCAGGTATCATACATCAAATAAAGGCTATGCTTTCCAATTTATTGTATACTGATGTGAGTAGAAAATACAAATGTACAGAATAAGGACAGATAATATGAAACACCCTGTACACACAGTCGTGACTGTAGAAAAGTGTGTATCAAAGATCCCTTGCTGCTAATCAGAAAGAGTAGTCTGTTTGGCAGTGAAGACCATGACTCACAAAAGACAATATGTCTGATAATGATACCCGACAGGCTCTAAATAAACAATGTACTGGGGAGCTGCTAAACAACCAAACCTTTCCTTGGTCACGTAACTCATTGGTTTCATATGTCAGGGGCGGTTCCAGCAATTGTGAATGGGGGGTGCAACTTTGGAGGGTGAAGCCCGACCTTGCGAAAAACATTCATTGCTCAAAAATTATAGGGGGATGTATGTCAGGTGCCTCCCACCCACCCGGAACTGCACCTGTATGTAAACCTTTCAGAGGCAGTCGTGAAATTATTAATGTTTCTTGTTCTAGTCACTGCCCCATTTATTAAAGACTGCAGTGTGTGATGTCATGTCCTAAAAATTATCCGAATCTGAATAAATTGTGGTAGCAGTGAGATTCTTTTCTATTAGATATGACAACACTTGGGTGTATTATTTTTATAACCAAAAAAACCTTCATCAAAATATCAATGTTAGATGTTATATGATTCAAGTCACACTTGCTTCTTGTGAATGAAATAAAGATAATGTCCATTAGGATGAAGTTTAAAAAAAAAATATATCTGTATATTTCAATGAAACACAAAAACTATATATTCTGTCATGCTAAAACAGTTAAGTAAGGTTGATACAACACTGTTATTGTATTTTACTCATTTCAGATACCGGTACTGAAAACACCCATAAACAAATAGGGTCAGTATGACTTATTTTATTTATTATTCTTCCAGTTATAAATAATGAAATAAAATAAAGATAGGGTTGAGAGATCAGACACATATATTTTTTTCAAGCTTTCTCATTACAAGATGCAGTGATTTAAAAAAAAAAAAAGTACAATCTGCAAGAAAATCATTTAAGTATTTACATGTACTATCAATCAGGATGTATGAAATATCTTTTTTTCCTATACGAATATATTTTTCAGTTACACAGTTGTATCACTGTTCACGTAGTTGGTTCTAAATTGTAATAAAACTGTTTCTAAAATTGACCTGGACTGGCAATAACTCTTGCTATTATCTGAACACCTCATTTCCCTGCATTTTGTTTCTATTTGTAGACTGGAGCAATGATATCTGATTGAACTAAATCAACCATCACATACAAACACACACACACACAAACAAATACCAGGTTGGGGGAAACAATCACTGACAGAAAATGTTAATATTTCTACGATTGTTTTAACATAAAACAGAGAATATTAACATATGCCTGTTGTTAAATCTCTTTACAGCTGTGTTTAATACAAAATACTATTCAACAACCAGGTCTGAATTTTAGTTGCATTTCCTATCTCTTCTGAAATCAACGAATTGAAAAATGTTAAGTAAAATAAAATTTAGGTAACCCATTTCATTCTGTATAACCCATTACAAAATATGTTGTTATATACATTGTTATATATTATCGTATGAAAAGAGACAATTATTTACAACGCAAACAAAAAATGAATTAAGCAAAACAAGTCTTGCGTGAGCATTGTGCAAATGAAACAATGATAAACAATTTTTCTGATACTGACATTGTTCGGTAATCAACATTATTAGTTGCTCAATACAATAATGTGATGAATAACATTAATGGTGTCTACTTTTTTATGGTAGACAGGGTGCTGATTTATTAGATAATTAAATCTTATTCTTAGGAATTTGATTTGCACATGTAAGAAATCAATTATCTTCTGATCGATGTTTCCAGAAAATGACATCAGGCTATTTAATATTTATGAACTAATGAAATGGAACGAGCTGTAGGTCACATAATATAGACAATCGAAACCATTCGGTTTGGGCTCTGGGAGGAAGTGGGTGTTAGTGGTAGAGAAATCTTAGTTGTATAGATTTTGCCTGTTGCTCATGCATACCCAACTGAATTAAAATTGGAAATACATACGGTATAACCAACTGTAGTGAAGTATGTGTATTTGAGGGGTTGCCAGGTTTTAATATCTGTTAGTACAGTGTTACTAAATTCCAATATTCGAAACCATTCCCTAAAGGCCGTGTCATTGTTAATTACCAACTTTGGAGTAAAAATTATACAAAGATGTTAAAAATATATTTCATATAAACAGATTAAAAAAAAATACATGTAGTATTAATATTTTATAATTCTAACATGGCTTGTTTTGTAGTAAAACTGAAAAATCCCAATTTCTTTGTGAACAACTGCTAAATTTCGCAAAGTCACAGCCTTTGGCATCAAGTAAAATTTCATAAATAAAATTATGAGTTGTTATATGCATCATACTGAAAAACAGCAAAATATATGCCCATGTCCAAACCAAACCCTAATTCTAACTTTTAAATATTTTAACTTTAAAATGATGAAAAATTTAAAACAATGTTTCCCCATTGCTATCCCATTTTAGCATCAACCTCAAACATAATTTCCATCAATGATTCATTCACCCTTCAATTCCAGGTCCATATCTTGTTTATCAAAGGCAATGGTATAAGCTCTTGTATTTGTGAGAACTGCATATAAAAACACCCTGGCTGCTAAACAGAAAGAACAGCTTATGTGGTTGTAGTGGGTTTCCTCTGAAGATGAGTCACAAAACACCATATGTCTAACACCTGATAGTAGCTAAATAAACAATGTGCTGGGATGTCATTAAACCTTTTCGGGAGCGGGATGTAGCTCAAACGGTAGTGTGTGTGCCTGTGAACTGGTCGGTCGTCAGATCGAACCTTCTCAGTGGACCCATTTGCAGTTTGGGCTATTTTCTATTCCTGCCGGTGGTCCACACCTGGTTAATCAAAGGCCGCAGTATGTGCTGTCCTGTCTGTGGAACGGTACATATAAAAGACCCCTTGCTGCTTATTGGAAAGAGTAGCCTATGTGGTGGCAGTGGGTTTCCTCTAAATACATATGGCAGAATGACCATATGATTGGCATCTAATAACCGATAATAAAATATATCAATGTGTTCTAGAGGCATCATTAAATAAAACAAACTTTACTTTTTATACCTTTTTCTTTTCTTGGTAATGTATTATGAGAAAAATTATGTAAGTGTCACATTTTTAAGTGTAATTTCTTGCTTGAATTAATTTTATAAATTACAGTATGTAAAATTATACTGAGCTAGTTAGAAAAAACTATTATTTTAGACCCTGTAAATATGTATTAACATTTATATCCGATCTGCCTATGATGCCAAAAGCAAAGAAAACTATAGTACAAGGGTCTGACAGAACATTTACTAACAGTTTAGAGGCTGGTATAGAAATTAAAGCAACAGAAGATTGATGGGTGTAACTGGTTTGAAAGTGTTTGGCTGGTGGTGGTAGTACATCGATTCTGACCAGACTGTGTTGCAGTGAATTGATCATGACATTCAGTGCTGGAAGATAGAAAATCCAGTTAATGGCAATGTGGGAATTTTCATTCCAGTTAGGACATGTACTAGCCACACCCCACAGTGTGGTAAGTCATCAGGGATGTAAATTAGACTGAATTTCACTTAGTGTAGAATGTAACTCGGTGCTTAACGCTTCCAGAATAAGTGCAATTCATACAATATACACACCTCTCAGAACTGAAAATTTGTGTAATCCGTAAATAGTAATGCAACCATTTTTTTTTTAGAAACCCATTTAAAAAACATATCTTGTTACGTTAAAAGTGACAGTTACTGAACATGGTTCAATGATAACTTGTAATAAAATAAAAGGAAACTAATGATAGTGAACATAAAATGAACTTATTAATGATGTGCTAAATTTATTGCATACAAAAAAACGAGTTATGCCAAAATAGACATGCATGAGCAACATGTGCATAAAATGATAATTTACTCTATTATGATAGACCTCCTATATCACCTGCACTGAACCTATTGGCTTATTTTTATTCTATGTGGACCAGTCATTAAGCTGTTGGACTAATGGCTGGTAGACCTGTACTGAGATCCATCAGTATGACTCGAGTCAACTTTCAGCGAAAACAGCACCATTTTGCTGATCAGATACAATATATACCATCAGACCCATCTCCCATTTCTTTTTATAATGATCGGCCCTCTCCTGCATGAACGCTTTTTTGAGGTTTATTCTTCTATGTTTGTCACATGATAACACCAAAATCACTAAACACCAATATCACTATTAGCACGTTTTGTGATGGTGTTAAGAATAGGCTCTGAAGTGCTATATTTATTATGTTTGTCACTGTGAGCATGAGCTGCATTGGTGCAGATAAGCAATATGTTTGTGACTAACAGTAGTGAAGAACTTTGGAACCTAAATGAAGATGATGATCTTTCACTATCATAAATTTGCAAAAGTGTCAAAAACAAACCAAAATGGCAGTCAGAGTGGTTATGATATCAACAACATCACTTTGAATTAATTTTCTCTCAGATAACACAACTTTCACAGAGTTCAAAAGCATCTGATGCTAGGATGAAACATCTATTGTCTTATGGATTTAGCACTACAACTAAGCAGGTGCAACCACTAACAACAGAAGACAAATCACTTCTGTGGGAAAAGGGCATATATGAGGAATGCAGTCCTTGCAGTGGAATATGTTGTTTTATGTGTGCAAACCTTTTAGTTTGAGAGATCATGATGAACATCATTCACTCAACTGTGAACAGTTCCAAACAAACATAGATGCCAATGGCAGGAGATTCTTGGCATTTCATGACCAAAACATTAAAAGATACTCTGGCTGCTTAAAGCAAAAGCTGCTCACCAACAAGAACATTTATCACTATTGCAAAGAAGGTATGTATGCTAAGATTTGGCCAAGAAAAATAATTCTGTTTCTGTTTTCGGGTACCAAATTTTACCAAAAAAAAGATGCAGAAACAATGTTTTTGAGTATTTCATTTTTTTTCGTTACCTAAAATTATTTTATTCTTTATCTTTTTTTAAAATTAAAATATGAATTATTTTATAATATGGGTGTAACTGAAGGGTGTGTGACTTGTCCCCTTCTCCCAAACTGCAGGTATTATTTAAATTTCACTATTATAAACAAACAAAACTGTTTTGTCAATCTTTAATAGTTTTTATTTCTAAACTACCCTCCAGTCCATAATACATAACGCTACCTATGCCAATGCCTATATACTTCCCATTTACAAGTATTCATATTTATAAAGTCTACAGTGAATTTTGTCAGGTTAAAATAAAAACATGAAACAGTTTTGTTGTTTATTTAAATTTACATGACTTTGTATGCATTTCTCCTGATATCACCCACATTAGTGTCAGATACAATAGGTATCTCTATAGGTATCAAAGTTACCACCAGATACAGACATAGATAGAAAAATAGAAAAAATGGCTGCCATACTTCAAGAGTAATGTATATTAAAGGCCATTTTAAATGCATGTCCAGTATCTTTGGGAAAATATGTATAAACAATCCCTTGCTGTTAATCAAAATTGTACCATACACTACTAGCACATATGGTAGGATGTAGGTATTCTTATTCATAACTAACCCATTAGCTTCAGAACTACTTCAACAAGGTCTCAGGATCAATTCCACTCCACATTGCTGTTTTCCTTAAAGTTGTTACCAGGGCACACAGTTTATTAAAAGGTGTAGCCTGAATGATGTGGCAATGGTGTTTTCTTCTTATGCTATATATGTCTTCGTTCAGTAGCCAATGATAAACAATATTCTACATTTTTTCCCCATATCCAAATGCTTTTTCTTCTTTTCTTCATGTACTGACATAGTCTGTCTGATAAACATTTTTATTCAAATGTCAATCTAAAGCAAGTGGGAATAGTCCGTGCTTTTAATAATTACAGCACATGGACAAATGTTAACTGTGTCAATTGAAGATTCATGTAGATGACACTGTAGAAGGAGATAGCCTATAATGATGTCTAGCTTCTCTCCTGTGCACGAGATACTCCCGTTAAATTAATATGGATTCATCTGATGATGCTATTTTGAGCAGCAAAGTTCAATAACCTATTTCAATTCTTGATAGTTAACATTACTTCCTTACAAGTGCTTTGTGTGTAAAATATTGGCAGTTAATTTTATCATTAATCAGTCTATTAGCAATATTTATGAAGAAGAAAACAGATACATTCCTTTGAGCATGTAGTGTGTGCTCCACTTACTGTGTTGTGAGATTGTGTGAAGTACATGTAGTAGTATGCAGATATTGATTGGCAAACTGTCGTCCAGTCTCTTCTGATGACATGAGGTGTTTGCCGTAGTGTTAACATTGCTATACATAGAAACATCTATTTACATGTGTCACAATGTCAGTCTACCTATTAGGATGTCATCATCAACATGAATAATACAAATATTATTTACTATAATTCATGAAATTAGTGTGCAATAAAATTAATGCATCATGCATCAATTATTTTACTTTACTTAATTAAAACATAAGATATTTATGATGTTATTAATATAAAGTGATGATTTTAAAAATTCAATTTTGACATTGGTGGTAATAAAGAAAAAGAGGAAATTTCATTGTTATTTTATTGGTGAAATCAAAAACAGGAATTCTGCAAAAGTACAATAAAACACAGAACCCAATACATGTATATAGTAATAAGTCTTCCAAAATGACACCAACCATGTCATACTTCCGCTGAAAACTACAGAATAAAAGATAGTAATATTTTCCCCATATCCAAATCTTTATCCATTTATATGTGATCATAGCTTTATACTTCTGCCATAAATTGTTATCATTGGATGCCCTATTTCAGTGAGGGACCTATTTTGGTGGAAGCAGTGATTTTGGTGGCTGTGGCTATTTTGTGTTAGTGTAAGTTCATTTGAAGGTTTATGATGCCATCCATTTTTGCATGCAGGAAGTGAACAAAACACCTGTCACTTTCACAAAAGTTTTTCAAAAATGTCAAAAAAAGTAACTAAATCAAAATTCAAGTTAGCCTATTCTAAAATATAGTTCGATATATACTTTTGTTTGATTTTAATGCGGCTTTAGCCAATGCATCCACTAGACCCATCTTTAAAGTATGTGGGCAACAGAAACAGTGCCATTTAAAAAAAAGAAAATATAGAAGAAAAAAAAGTTCAGTTTGTTTTATTTAATGACGCCTCTAGAGCACATTGATTTTTATCTGATCATCAGCTATTGGATGTCATACATATGGTCATACTGACATATGTCTTTTAGAGGAAAGCCGCTGCCGCCACATATGCAACTCCTTTCGATAAGCAGCAAGGGATCTTTTATATGCACCATCCCACAGACAGGACAGCACATCCCACGACCTTTGATAAACCAGTTGTGTACCACTGGTTGGAAAGGAAAATAGCCCAAACTGCAAGTGGATATACTGAGAAGGATCGATCCGATGACCGACCGGTTCACAGGCAGACACGCTATCGTTTGAGCTACATCCCACAAAAGATCAGGGCACACCTGGGTATGAACCAAAAAACCCAACAACAACACTACCTGTTAATGTTAACTTTGTTTAACAAATTACATTAATTAAACCAATTTAAATTTATATGAAATCATTTCAATGCATGTGCAAAACTATTTTAATGCACATTTTGTTAAAATACAAAACAGTTTCATTTTGGAAAGTTTTGGCTATCAGTTGTACAACAAACATTTCATCCACCAAAAAAAGGTGACATAGTTAACAATATTTACAGTTGGTAAATTTTTACATTTAAAACCCAACTCAGGATTATTAAATAATATGATAGGGTTTCCTTAATCAAGTAATATTTTTCTTTAACATTTATACTACAATTTAAGTAATATTAGATCCATTGTATGTTTTCAAAAAACAAAACAATACACACACCCACCCACACCCAAAATTCTGAGTATATAATTATGTGCCAGCCATTTGTTTATTAGTTTCCTGTTTTAAATTCATTATCATGGCCTGCAGCATGTTTGAGCTGGTTTCTAACAACTTTCTCCAGTCTAGCAGGCCTTTAAAGTCAATTACATAGCTGGATGAGATCTGTTTGAAGAGCTGCCACAATACATGTGTATGCTTTCTTCCACTTGGCACTCTGAGAAACTCACCTGAACACCTGACCTATATGAATGTACCTCTGCAGAATCCCTTATTCCAGTTGCCCAATCACCAAGACCAGTTCAACTACAACTGTGGCATTGCTCTTTTCAATGTTTAATTATTAAAGGGTGGCATTCTTTTGGCGCCACATTTATTGGCTCTATTGCACATCTAACTTAATCGAAGTGCTTAAACATAGACCAATAAATCTTTTCTCAAACATTGTTCATGTTATTTGTTACAACAAATGGTATAAAAAAAATTGGAGGGATGATCAACAAATACAAATGATCATTTTGTTTACCCATCATGGATTGACCTGGCTTTTATAAAAAAAAGGGGTCCCTGGGACTTGCCTGTTTCTTTTCTGAGGGTCCCAACCTAAAACCTAAGGGTCCACAATTTAGTAAAGAGTTGCAGAAAACAGGTTTTGCATTAAGAAAAATATTTGTCTTAATTTTTATCTGTTTTATATTAAATAAATGATTTCTTTTTTTTTATCAGTATGGCACTAAAATGTCCCAGTACACCCTCCAACCTACCCACTACTGTTTATTCATGACTGAGTCGATTATACAACCAAAATTTTAAAGGAGTCCCATGGGATGCAGTGTCTCTGATTTTGGGGGTCCAGATGACCTTTTATTGCGTCCTTTACTCAGGTTTTGCAAGTCTGGTAAATCCCTGACCCATATGTCACACAGGTCCAGTTTTCCACAACTCATTATATACAGAATAATAATTTTGGGTTATTAATAAAATAAAGGGTATTAAATTTATTTTTGAAAATAATAATTTGTATTTAAAAAATTCTGTTTGGTTCTGAATGTTCTCAGCATTATTTATGTGCACACTTGCTAGTTGGAAAATAAAAAAATAAGAAGTTTATGGTACTCCTAAAAGTGCAGACATCACCTGATTATTACACTGCAAGGAGCAGATATTTTCCATAACAACAAGCATGTATTTTTGTTATCAAGAACATAGCAAATTTTATTTTGCCTTTGGGCATCAAGAGTTGCTGATGAAACATTTCTTATGCAAACTGTCTGGCGTTATTTAAGAGATTTGATAATAATAACTATACATGTAATCAGGGAGTCGGATGTAGCTCAAACAGTAGCATGTCTGCCTGTGAACCTGTCGGTCATCAGATCGATCTTTCTCAGTGGACCCATTTGCAGTTTGAGCTATTTTTCCATTCCAACCAGTGGTCCACAACTGGTTCATCAAAGGCTGTGGTATGTGCTGTCCTGTCTGTGGACAGTGAATATAAAAGACCCCTTGCTGCTTATTAGCAAGAGTAGCCTTGACATCATCTCTACATGTTTAATAAACATTCAAGCTGTTCATAACGGATACTATAGACATATGTATGAGGTACTGTTGGAGACTATATATAAGATTAAACGTAATTACCTACCTACTTGCAGTTGGAATACAAAATATAAATGTTTATTTTTTTAACGTGTTTTGAACAGTGTAAGGACAGCCTATCAAATGATTTCACATGCCAACTATTGATAGCAGTGTCATCCCATACCCAGTTACACAATACTGGGTGGCATGTAGTTCTAACAGTGAAATACATAATTTGCAGTTTTCTAACAATCTGTGGTACATAACTGTAATGTTCTAACAATATGTAATACATAGATCTAAATCATAATGTTCATACATTATGTAGAGCATTGTACATAATTCCTTTAAGAATTTAACTTGATGTTTGAATTTCATGGAAGTATGAACCACAAAACAGCTTTACACACTTTGATATGAACGGCTCTGCGCTAACCATTCATACATGTAAAGTGGTTTTGCGATTCATACTTCCATGAACCTCAAATATTATCAAGTTCAATTCTTATAATTCCAAATGTATAACTTTGTCATTAAAGTAAAACAAACTCTAATAAAACTGTTTGTCTTTTGTCTAGCATTAACGTCAAATTCATACACAGCTTTAGGCAAACCCTATCCTTGAGGTTCAGCTTTTTCCGTCAAAAGCCGAATGAGAAGATCGGTTTCTTACATACAAAAATACCGATTCTTCACAATTATGGCATTAAATGTCAATACCAGCCAGGCACATTCATAATTTAACATAAACAAATGACGTTAATAGTTATTTAAGTCAATGTCAACGATAATATCTCTTTTGTATAGTACAATTTGTTTGTGGTGTAGCGGTTGGTGTATGAATATTTAACTATAAATTTGTGAACGGGCGGTTTTCCGAAGATGGTTTTCCGATTACGGTGTTGAAATTACAGTTATTAAATCTTAAGTGTGAAAATTCCATGTGATGACAGATTTTTACATCTACAAAGTGTGTTCAATGTTACCAGGGATAGATGAAACCGCTATGTCGCATTTTTCTGTAGTATTCACTGGCTTTGTAATTGTGAAACTATGCAAATGTGCCGACATTTACGATATGTGTGAGATTAAACAGGACCATGTTCATATTTCGTTATAGATACAAAAAAAAAAGGTTTCTAGATTAAAATTTCCAAACATATTTGTAGGCACGTCCGTTATTTTGACGTCATCGTTTGATGTTTTAAAATAGAATCTTGGGGGAATTTCTTGGTGATTCCTTTGTTGACACAATTCATAAAGTAGTTTCGGTTATCGTCCGACATAGTGCAAAACAGGTTCAGCATCTATGAACGTTGTTTTGTTAAGTCGCATGATGTCATTTGGACCAATCGAAGTATTTATAACAAATGTGTATTTACAAATTGGAATTACATAGTTATAACGAAGCAAAAAATTGTGAATACCATTTATATTTTCACTGTGACAATTTTTGAGTGAAAATATGACTTTTCACTGAATATCACTTTTATGGTTTGTGTATATCTATATATTTCACTAATAAATCAGAATTTTTTTTTTTTAATGCGACTGATATGATAAAAAAAAAATTACTTTGTGACCTACCCTCGTACTATAAATGGTTGTATTACAGTCACTATTCTAGTATTGAATTACTTATATATTGTTTTGTTATTTATTTATGGAAAATCATGCTAAAAAGGTGAATGAATCCTTGTAAATAGAAATGTATAAACAATTTAACACGATCCAGTACTAGGATCTTGTTTACCACTCAATGAGGTGACGTTTGCATGAAACATAACGACAAAAAAACATTAAAATTATTAATAATGCTTTCTGGCTGCTTAACCATTCAGAAAGGCAAATTTTACTAATGACGCAAATACGCTATAGGCGATCATGCTAGAATTGAAGTGAAATAATTTAAAGTGATCTTCAGAAACACAGTACTTACCAAACACGGCCACTGTAAAAAAAAAAAAAAAAAAAAAAAAAAAAAAAAAAAAAAAAAAAAAAAAAAAC
>JAULBS010079738.1:0-19393 GCA_032355785.1 Symmetromphalus regularis | reverse complement strand
AATACTTAACATTAAATTTTTCAAAGGATGTATAGTCTACTAATCAAATATATTGCACAATACAGATTCTATAATTAATGAAATCTTTATTTATTATTCATTAAATGACTTAAAAAAAAAATTCTTAACACGGTTATACCTTCTTTTTCTTCAGATTATATCAATGCGCAAATTATTTATCACCATGAATAATAACTTAAACATTTATAAATATTTATCATAATCTCAACTATCACATTCTATCCTCACAAACGTATAGATAAGGTATACGTGGAACGTAAATTTTACACCGTATACGAAGTTGACCTTGGATGAAGTGACCCGTATTAGGGCATGCCCACCATTATTTTTGAAAACCACATGGCTAAACGTTACATTGACATCATAAAAAGAAATACTGGAAAAGATTATTATTTAAGCATTTTAATTTCAGTATTTCGAAGCAAAAAGTGGGGAGGATAATTACAAAGGCATCCCATCATAAAAGGACTGACTGTCTGTACGCTTTTCAATGACAGCACTAAACATATTTATTTATTAAACGATCAATTACTGAATGTCAAATAGTAAAAGAAAAGTTTGTTTTATTTTACGTCGTCTCTTGAGCACATTGATTTTTTTTCTCATCAGCTATTGGACATCAATCACATGGTAATTCTGACATTTGTTTTGAGGAAACCCGCTGCAACCACATAGGCTACTCTTTTCGATAAACAGCAGAGTATTTTATATGCACCATACCAGACAGGACAGCACATGCCACGGCCTTTGATGAAACAGTTGTGGACCACTGGCTGGAACACAAAATAGCTTAAACTGCAAATGGGTCCACTGAGGATAGACCAGACTACAGACCAGTTCACAGGCAGACATGCCATCGTTTGAGCTACGTGCAATAAAAGAAAGCACATACTAGTCTGATATACCATCATGACCATTGGGGCATGTGAAAGTTAAAGTAAAGTTTGTTTTATTTAACGACGCCTCTAGAGCACACTGATTTTTAATCTTATCAGCGTCTATTGGACGTCAATCATATGGTCATTCAGACATTTACAGGAAACCTGCTGCCGCCACATTGGCTACTCTTTCCGATAAGCAGCAAGGGGTCTTTTATATGTACCATCTCATAGACAGGACATACCACGACAGTTGATAAACCAGTTATGGACCACTGTTTGGGACGGAAAATAGCCCAAACTGCATATGGGTCCACTGAGGATCGATCAGACGACCGACCGGTTCACAGGCAGACACGCTAGAGTTTGAGCTAGATCCCACTCCCTGGGGCAAGTAAAAAAAACTATAGAGAATGACTACTAAAGGTTTTTAATAAACGCAAGAAGAAAATTTCGAAAATAATTTTATTTCCAAACTTATACTACATACAAAGAAATGAATATACATACAACCATTACATGAGCTGCTCCGTAAATTGATTTGAGGTAGTACAAAGATTTCTCTTAATATCAGCTGGATACCCGTAATACAAACATGTGGATTGTGTGACAAAAACCACATCAAATCCAGCAATAAAAACAAACAAAAATACATCAAATAAAACATTACTGAGACCATATGCATGAAGAAAAGATAATTTTAAAAATGTATACAATAATCTTTATATATTGAAAGATACAAAAATATCTCAAATTATACAATTTATAACTTAATTCGTCCAGTCTCCATGCTTATGGTCCGGATCTCATTGTGCATTAAAATAACCTGAGCATTATGTCAACTGTCATACGAAAATTGTGCGTTTAATTGCATAATCAATATTGTGCATATAATACTGAACTTTGTGCGTTAAAATACTGAATATCAAGAAATTACTGATAAAGAAATTATTGTGATACAAAGACGAGGTCCCATATTATAGGAAGTAATGTTTAATGAAAACGCCTTTAATAAACTACATTTCATCAAACTTAATTTCAAAAGAATTACAACAGTGAAATATATCACACCTGTTTATATATCATTTGGTGTTCACTTTCACTTTCCAAACTTATTCACTTGTTTTAAATAGACACTAAATAGAATCTGGCAAAAAAATTCTGTCAAAATAGATAAATTTTCAAAACTGTATAATTTTTTTTTTAATTTCATGTTAGATGTCATTTACTTCATTCTAGATTTATTAAATCAATGTTAAAACTTAAATTTAACATTTTGGTTTAGTACAAATGTTGAGATGTAGCAGGAACCTCATCAATCATCAATGCATTCTTGACTTTGTATATTATAATGCAAACATTAATTACTATAATACATACATTAATTACTATAATGCAAACATTAATTACTATAATACATACATTAATTACTATAATGCAAACATTAATTACTATAATGCAAACATTAATTACTATAATGCAAACATTAATTACTATAATGCAAACATTAATTACTACAATACATACATAAATACTACAAAATGTACAACTGCATATAAATAAGCTTATCACTTTCAATGTTATCAGTGTTTATATTTGTACCTAACTGGGCCCAGTTCCAGAAGACAAGCTTAGCTGAGGCTAAAGCTTTGGATTAGCCAAATGTATAAATGTAAATAATCTTAAGACTGATCTCATTTACCATTCCACAAAATAATCTTTAAGCAGCCAATGCCAAAACAGAAAGTTATCCAGATATAAAACTTATTGTCATAGAACATTTCGTAGTTCAAGTTACAAAAACAGATGCGTTCACAGCAATCTATTCTAAAATTATGGAGTCCCCAAAGATTTAAAATATCTTCGTATTTTCTTTTTATATTAATTAAGTTTTTCAATACACAAAAGATTAGTGCCAAGATCTTGTTTGGAACAGCGCCCAGGACCACTAATGTCAAGATAAAACATGTTCTTCATTTTGTGGAATAAATACAAAAATGTTAATAAAAATAACTTGTAATCACATAGCTGTTATTAGTGCTAAACTGTGACCCTATAATTACAAAGTCCAAATATAATAGGCTTTATGTACAAGAATAATTTTTACGTAATTCGAAGACGGCAAAATTTTAAAAATATAAAAGATGGTAATCAAATTCTTGAGTATGTAAACTTTTGATAAATTTTAAAAACAATACACATATTAAAAATATGTGAACACTGTCCAAGTCCAAAAAAATAATTTTGTTATAAATTTGTGCAAAGAAAAACAAATTTATGACGAGATAAAGTATAATAAACCACTGTTCTATGGCTAACAATGAACTGAAAAACAGTGTTAATCTGGACATAAGTACAATTGGGTTACGGCCATTCAACGTGGCTGCAGGCCCAGTATATGGATTAATGCTAGGAATTCTATGTCGTCTATACATGATAGAATGAAAGCCACATGTTTTTCTCAAAAGACCTGTCCATATAACCTTTGATAAAACAAATGAAATGTCCAACTATTTTGATGAACGAAATTTTAAATCAAGAATAATTAATTACTGATTGATACTGAATGACACGAACAAAAAATTGGTTTGGGGGAAGCCGAGAAATACTGATGTAAGAGCCAGCCACTTTAATTAAAATAAATTTACAACATTCAGTTGCCATCGCTTTTGTTCTGTTATGGCTTAGACAAGTAAATGATGATACTGTATAACATAGCTATATTAATCTGCAACTGTAGTAAGCTGCAAAAAAATATTTATAGAGAAGCTATTTCAACTTCTTATTTCAAGACCTAAATGCCCCTTAAAAAAACCTACGACTAATCAACAAAATCTGCATTAATATTATGCCAAAGCAAGCTGCCATATTTTTAATGTCTAAAAAAACAAATTATATGCCATAAATAAAATGATTAAAAAAAAAAAAACCCGCCCCAAAAACAATGTACCGTGCTCATAAAAATGAATGTCCGCCGTACATTAATCCCGACATCATCCCAGTCTAAAAGCAACATTCTCAATTTGTTAACTACCACACACATATAAAGGTGTTTATTTCCAGATTAACATCATCTCACTGTATGCATGATATAACTTTCACCTGGAAGAGGAAGATTTGGATAGTTAGGAAATGATCACAATACGATACCAAGACTAACATGCTCTAAGGCTGTTGCACTGATTCAGATAAAAACACAAGTTATTCCATGATTCCAGTCAATAAAATCCTATAAATTAAACACTAATCTAAACCTTTAAAATAATACTGTCAGTTCAATAATTTAACATCTTTATCAATATGTTTGATATTTTGCAATTAACCGTAATAAACAGCACTTGAATAATCAACAAATTAGAAATTTATATATTACATTGTGGCATCTTCCACAGAAGACCAAATCATTTTATGTAATTTGAATAATCAACTGTCGACATGATTCCTTTAACCATATAAAAAATATTTTAATTTGATTAATCAGATAAAAAGGTAAGGTAAAACAAAATCTTAGAAATAGCAAGTATTAAACACCCATTATATTAATATTTTTCAATCATAAATTAGTAAAAATAATGTTGTAAAAAAATTAGTATCATTAGGACTAATGGGTATAATAGGTTAAAAGGGCAGACATTTACAAATTGTTGAAAGCAGATTTTCATTGCATGTGCAGTTTGTGATGGATATACCACTAATAGAACTTGCTTAAATGCATACAATACGGATTTTACATACATGTGCTTCTCCCTATATTCTGAAAAATGCAAATACATATTCTCCAATTAAGACATGTACTTATTGAACTGCAGATATCAAACATTAAAAGTAATTCCCTGAGAGTATAACCATGTAACCAGTACGACTCCAAATACACACGCAAAATATTTACACATTCCACTCAACACAACAAATTCATAAACCGCATGTGATAATGTCTCGACATACTAACACACTCGCTCCAAACAGACTTGTCAACTTCACTTAGTCAATGTCGGGTCTCTCTTGTGGGTAAGCTTCCTTGGAGTAATCTCTCAGTGGTGAAAAGAACTAAAATAAAATATATAGAATAGATATAGTGGTTTAAGAATCCCCAACACACACAAGGCATGATACAAGGAAATGAATTCTAGACCAATTTAACATGTTAGCTAAGAATACTGTTGTAAACTGACTACTGATGCTGGCATTGGTGTCTTATCTCCTTGAACCTTTAAAAATTATTCCAACAATTTGAGTCGTACCCTTAGAAAATTTAAGGGTATGGAACTTTACCCATTTTGCCCTCTTGCAGAAACCTTGACAATCATCAGCTAATGGAGAAAACATACAAATATATTATCAGAAATTTACAACAGGAGGAATCCTGTAGAAAGGCATTGAAAAAAAGGATTTGTTTAATGACACCCCATCACAGTGTTTATTCAGACACAATTAGGTGTCAGACATGGCATTTTGCATCTTGTAGTCTTAGAGGAAATCCATTTCAGCCACATAGGGTACTCTTCCCAATTAGTAGCAAGGAATCTTTTATATGTGCTTCCACTCTGACAGGACAGCATGTACCACCAACTTTGATAAACCAGATGTGGATCACCAATTGGCATACACCTTCCAGGGCTTCTATAATTTTGTTTAATCCACTAGCCGTTGGAATAGTGATTAAAAAAATTCGCTACCCTACCTCCTAAAGATAAAACTCAAACTTGACAATCGGATCGACTCGCTACATTTTGCAGGAATTATTTTTGTTTTACCAAAAATGCACACTGACTCATTGTTAAAAATGTGTCACCATTTTCAAAAACAACGATCTACAAGTTTATTTACCAAAAATGCCACGTGCGATCCGATTGTCTCAGACTTCGCGTAAGACTAAAAACACTGACAATCTGAAGTAAAATAACCATTACATTCAATGTAATAGGTAACAATCGATAAATTAATTACTGATAATAACTATTTTTTAACGATAAAAGAACAGAAACGTTTGATTTGATCGGAATAAAACAAATCTCTTTAGGGAAGCCATTCGACACTCTCAGAGATATTAAGACATCTTGCTAGAAACAACTTTTGGATTGCGTTTTTTTGCAGATTACTCTAGCGAGTTGACGTGTTCCATGCTAATAATAGTCTGACTTTATCGAAACAAGTATGTCGAGCGCTTTTCATTGCAGTTTTCTACAGACCGGAAGAAACCATTCAGCACTCTTCGGAATATTACGACATCTTGTCGGGAACAGAAATCTTGCCAATCTTTGACTGTGTTATTTTGCAGATTATGCTTGCGAGTTATTTGATCTGTTCCAGGCTAATAATAGTCTATCGAAATGAGTATGTCGAGCGCTTTTCATTCAGATTTTTTTTTTTTTAAATTCCACTAGCCGTTGGGCTAGTGGAAAGTGATTATTTGGTAGCCCGACTGCAAAAACCACTAGCCACCGTATTCTAGTAACTCTTGACTTTCCCAGTGAGCCTTGTAGAGCACTCACTCTGGCTTGGAGCCAACAATGTGATTAAAATGACTACCAAGACATGATCCCAGTAACTACCAGTTTTAAATCACACAGCTTAAAACACTGTCCTAATAAAAATCAACCTAAAAAAAGGTTAAGGATTGACAGATATTCTTTAAAATTAATCATGCTAAAAAAAAAAAATGTTTGAAAGCCAATTCACATGAAAAGTATGAACTCGCAAAGCCATTCACACAAAAGTTAGCTTTTCTCTCTGTAACCCAGTATATCCAAAACATACTGATAAAAATAAAATAGTGTAAACTGCTAATTTTTTATTCAATAGTTTAGAAACTAAAAGACAAAATCTTACCTTGTATTGTGTTGTTGGCTTATAAACCAAATTGGGATGGGGATAATTCTTTTTATCCCAGCTGAAAGCAAAATAGAATGAATGTTAATTAAATAGAAAAACATTAAATACATTTACTAATTGTACAACAGCGCACACTATTTCATGTGAACAGCCGTTACGTCAGGACCTGTAAACGTTCAGAAATTAAAACTTGCAAACTTCACAATTACAGGAAGTTCATTCATGCAGACGTATTCTGACAAATATTTTAGACCTATTTTTAGATACTTCATGCACATATATTAGGGGGAGCGCTATAAATAGAAACAATACAGTACAGTTCAAAAACTTACCACACATCCAAGCCTCTGGTCGTCAATCTGAACATATAGGAAAAGGCTAATGTCATACCAAGTCCCCAAAAGCAGAACAATGGTATCAACTGAAAAATAAAAAAATTAAATGTCTATTTGACATAATATTTCATTTACAGGTCACAATTAGTACAAGACTATTCTTCCCTGAAACCTTCTATACAATTCTAATGCAACATTATACAGAGTTTGAATTTTAACACGGCACCGATGTAAATGGCAAGTGTGCCCCTCTTACTTGCAGCGGAGCCCCGCAAATTTTAATATGTCAAACCATGCCACTATTAATAAATAAATCACATAGTTTACAAAAATGTTCTCTGGTATAGTTTGTAGGCCTACCGGTATGTGAACCAGTCGAAATATTTTTTACATTAATATTCACATTAAAATTGAAAATACTTGAAAACTGGTTGTTATATAAATACACTGAGAAACCTGCACTTTTAACTGTAGATGTGTAACAAGGTAAATAACTCGTCCAACTCAATTTACTAGACTGTCCGAGTGGTTAAAAATAAGGTGTGAACAACATCCAGGTTGGGTATGCTTGTGTGATATTGTTTTGGGTAGTATTATAGGCCTTTTGTTGATAAAAAGTTAGGCGAGCAAATATTTTCTTACCTAAATTTTTTGTCCCCTTGATAAGCATTTTTCAGCGTGGTTTCAGAAGATTTTCAGGTGTGATATTAAAGGTTAAGGTAACTATGTGGTCATGTGTCATGAACTGGTGTAAGGAAAAGCACAAAGGAGAAGTTTAATGAATAAAGACTGGTAAATACGGCTATACACATCAACTGACAGCTAGAAACGTGACCATATGCTCTACAAAATGGCTGACCATAATAATGTAATCTTTAGCCACTACCTATTGCCACTTAAGTGGATAATTAAACTAAGAGATATAGTTATGAATTGTTTACCGTTTTCACACTATTTGAACTCTGCCATACCACCCTGTACTCATTTGTCCACAACTTTTGATTGAAATAAGAATTTTAAATTTGTTTTCAGTTCTAGAATCTAGTAAAGTTTTATTTAACGACACCTATAGAGCACATTGATTTCTATCTTATCGGCTATCAGAGGTCATTCTGACATATATAATATCTTTAGAGGAAACCCGATGCCACCATTTACTTTTTCCAATAAGCAGCAAGGGATCTTTTATATGCACTTTTCCACAGACTGGACAGCACATACCACACCCTTTGATGAACCAGTTGTGGACCACTGGTTGGAATGGAAAATAGCTCAAACCGCAAATGGGTCCATTGAGAAGGATCGATCAGACGACAAACCGGTTCACTGGTCGAAACTGTACCATTGTTCTACAATCTAGAGATAAAATGCTAAAAGATGATACCAGTCAAGAAGAAATTAGCCATAGAGAAATGATAAAATTTGCAATTGAAAATATGGAATAAGAAATTCATGTAATTCCTCCACCTTATTAGAGCACCAGTTCATGACACATGACAATGTAATATTGCAGGATTTCACATTTGAAAAGAGCTATAAATAAAAGGTAAGGTTCAGGGGAGCTTTTTCACTCTCCATAATCACACCTCTACAAAAGTGATGGGGAGCTTTTTCCTTAAAATCAATTGAATGATTCATTTGATTCAGAATCATTGATACATTTGGCGAGAGATTCAATAATTAGCAATGAGTATCAGTTCTAAATAATAATTTCTGTGAGGGGTTTGTTCATATCATCGTCAGGGAGGTAGTGGTGGCATGTACTGTATTCGTATTTGATATACTAGAGGCACTGATTTTCCGTGATAATGGAATTGTGGAAAAACCTATCTGAAACGGAATTCCCTATTTTCTCCGAAAACATAATTACTTGTCTCCAAATAGCGCAGTTTATTAATTAAATGGATTTTCCATCCGCATTTTGGAAACAAAAATAGTCGATACTTGACTACACTGATATCTGTACGTGTTATGCCAAATTAATTTTACCGCAGAGACGACCATCAGTCGATTTAATGGAGAAAACCGGACGTTTTTAAAAAAAAAAATTTGCTCTAATTCTCCCACAATTACGTGAGTTGAAGATTTATTACATATTTTTGGGGTCGAATTATTTATAATATTCGTGATAATTTAAAACGATAAATAAATTTTTATGTGATCGAATCTAATTATATTCGGATATTTTCACAAAAACCAAGAATTACTGAACTCGATGGTATTTTTGGAGCACGATTATTCTCACGCACCGTGGTCCAAATCTATGGGGGCAGTGGGGTGTGACTGCGAGTGCGACTTAAATGTGAAACACTGAAATTTTAAAATATTGAAATAAATAAACAGAAGTTTTATACAGAGATGCCAATCATTATGAACTGAAAGTATAGATCACAACTGTCTTGTTAGAAATTCCGATTTTTGGAAAGAAGTCTGATCATATTTTTGAAGGCTCAAACGTTAACGAAATGGAACGTTTTCCCTCTTTACCGTCAGTAATTCTAGATTGGTTTCCTGCCTTGTTCTTTAAACTTATGGAATAGCAAGCAGGGTGGAGGGGGGGACCATATGTAATTATCCCCCCACTTTTTGCTTCAAAAAACTGAAATTAAAATGCTTAAATAATAATCTTTACTAATATTTCTCTTCATTGTATCAATCAAAACTTACCCACGATAACATTCATATTAAAATGATTGGGGTTACACTCCAACTAGGGTTGGCATCTCTGATTATAATGTTTTTATCATAAGTTATTTTAAAATTTTCTTCATGTTCAACCATATTGACTTGTACCAAATCGTCACTTGATGACTTATACAGCAAATTCAGCAAAATACTAAACATAATGTTCTAACTTGCTTTATCTCAAAAGTTGGTAGGGTTGAATATGTGGGGTTGAATATGAAGTTTTGCCAGAACTACAAGTATAATACCAGAAGAGACATCTTGCCTTCACGACCAACCACTTGACATCAGTACTGCGTTGAAGCACGAGCCTGATGTCACATATTTCTTAGCCCTGATGTCACATATTTCTTAGCAGCATTCCCAAGTCCCATTTATACCGCTAAGAAATCAATCAGTATCATTTAATGACACCGATGGGGGAAGGGAAGGGTGGACAATAAAAAAAAATCATCAAGAGTTTGGGGGACTTCAAGCTCATATTGCCAATTATTTATGTCATAAAGTTACATCGGCAAATTACGGATTTGGGAAATCTGTCTATTAATAGATGGAAATTTCGCCTTTACCAGATAAATGCATGGGCATTCTGACAACCGTTTAGTTACCGCTAGGCGTATGTAAGCATGTGTATTATCTTAAAACTACAAAACAAAAATACCCCTTTTAAACATACAGCATCAAACTCATTCGACATGAAAACAATTGATTTTGTGTTGAACAAAATGACTGCTAATATCAAATTTGTTATTGTTAAAGCTTGACAAATGACAAATGAGTATACGGACATAAACAATTTTACTCGTTTGTGTAACTAACTCTTCCGAGTTCTGCCGGAAGGGAGTTCAGTTAATACATTGTCGCCTAGAGTATCTCCCCTTATTCATGGCCGTAACTAGACTATTTTTAAAAGGAGGCAAAAACTCTTAATCGCGGAGCGAGGCAAACAAATTTGGGCGAGGGGTCTTTCTACATAAAATAAAAAGTCTTCAATTTTGGTATGAGGCATTTGCCTCGTTTGCCTCTATGTAGTTACAGCCATATTATTAGGCTTATTGATGTTGTATAAAATAGCATTTGTGATCACAAATAGCAGACCCAATTACGTTCAATCAGCGGCTGAAACTACGCTATACCATGGTAAAAAAGTGGTATGTGTTCATACCTCTTGAGGCAGATTACCATTACATGATCGTACCCTTTTCCTCCCTTCTTATTACATGATTTTGAGCATCAGGAAGTACTATACCTCCATTTCTGTGATGTGGAACACTGAGTTGACTCTTGCCATCTTGCTCATCAAATTGCAATAGTGCTGTGCATCTACATGTACAAACTACATGTATTGTAAGTTGCCTATCTCACATGGCCAGTTCCATGTTACATGCCATACTGTTTTTCTGACAATGTTATGTTATTTTCTACAATTTTGATGTTTTTGCTCTTCAAAGCAAAGGAGGAAACTAGCTAACTTCAAATCATTTGCCTAGAAATTCAAATTTTAATACAATAGGCCACAACTCTTCCATGTATATTAACAGTGCATGGTTTGCATATTTCAGCTAAAGTTGGTACCATACTAAGCTGTGTTGTCATGCACTACAATAGCTCTAACATCAATGACTTCATCAAATATTTATCAAAATTTCACCAGTGTAGCTACATGTACATGTACTTGTCTAAAGATTTTTAAAAATAAAGTCAGTTCAATAATTTTATCAAATATTTATCAAACATTTCACCAGCATAGCTAAATCTACACACATGTACTTGTTTAAAGATTTTCTTAAAATAAAAAGTCAGTTCAATAAGTTTATCAAATATTTATCAAACATTTCACCAGTATACATGTTGTTAATGTTTTAAAAATAAAAGGTATTTTTCTTTTTCAAAGCATTTGATCATGCCCTAACCCACAAAAACCAAGTTTTTCTTTTAACATGTACTAGCTTACTCCTCAATGGGATTATTGTCATTTTCTTCAAATATCAGTTTCCATGTTTGACATTCTTCATTGTCCTTTGCCTTTCTTTCAATGAGCTCTTGTAATGTCTTGATACTGAAGCTTGTGTTTAGATGAGCATGCAGTTCCTACAAAATCAAATCAGAGCAGTAACTGTTATATTCAACAGGTCAAATTCACCAACTATCCATGTGGGATCTTAACACACTGACTGCTAACAATGAGTATACAACATGTAGATCTATATAAGTGTATCAAATTTTCCCACTACGAGTATACTCATAGTAAAGCAGGGCACAATATTTCACGTGAACCGCCGTTCTGTTCACATGTCGGTTATGCAAAATTAAATTTATGCGAACCTCAAATCGGTTAAGTCGTGACATGTAGACGTTCAGAAATAAAAACTTGCAAACTTCACGATTACCCGAAGTTTATTCACGCAGGCGTACAAGTATTCCGACAAATGTTTTGCAGATTTTTAGATACTTGATGCGCAGCGAACCAGTAAACAACGTTATATTGCAACAGTTGTAACTTACAACCGGTCTAAACTAAAAAGGTTTACAGAAATGTCCACGGATGCTGGGGATGGCTAAATTATCTGCTGCTATTTCATCTTTAAAAAATCTAATTATGCTGACATATTGGATTGCCTATAATTTTACAAATGATGAAAATGTTTTTAACGTAAACAGGTCTTACAAAAGTTTAGAAATACTCACATTGCAGAATGAGCTTTAATTGGAACATCACTGTAGATAAAGTGAAAGTAGATTGGACAGCGCAAAACGAAAAAAACTATGGGTTACCTTGGTAATGACCACGTGAACCGACTTCCGGTTACCTCAAATTTCGAAATATTGTACCCTGTAAAGCCAGTGCTATACTCAAGGTTCCACCTAGCATCTGAAAAAATGGGAGTCATCATGACTCACAGGGTTTTATTTTGAGAGTCAAGCATTCAAAAATGGGAGTCAAGCATATTATTTCAATCACATAATTAAATGAATAATTTTCTTGTTTATATTACATGCATATATTATATCCATTATCTACTATTCTATCATTATAATACATATACATGTGTATCTATTGCTTTTTCTTCTCATAAATAATAGGTTTTTTTGTATTTAAAAACATGACTTGCACATATTTTATTTAGGAGTATTTTAGCGAAATATTGCATCAAATATGCAGGATCTCTGCATCATGTGAAACCCTGCTAATGGTTAGTTTAACCATGCCCCCAATGGCCTACGTTCATTTTATGTACTGGGGGGTCGTTAAACAATAAATAGGTTAGCCATGATTTGAACTACCTGTCCTTGGCTTTATGTAAAAAAACATTTCATTGGAATTGTACTTATAGCCATGGAATTCATAACTATTAACTTCGGATGTTATTTACATTAGATTTTTTTATTTTAAAAGTATAACATAAAATGAAAAATTAATCAGTTCATTTTGATTGCAGGGGACACTCGTGCATTACTGTGTATCAGTGACCAGAACAACCTGCTGCGTGTCCTGCAACTCTCCTTTGACCACACACTAGCCAATGAAACGGAGCAGATCAGACTGGCAAACCTAGGCCTGGATGTAGAAAAACTGAAACAACTGCGCAAAATTGGAAACTCTGACAACACCCGGTGTATTGGTGACTATTCTGTGAAAGGCGGATACAAAGACTTTGATACCTTAAGGTATATAAATAATATCTTGTTCTTTCTTTAAAAAAAATTTTTTTATGCAACTTCTAGGGCATATTGATTTATTAATCATTGACTATTGGATGTCAAACACTTGGTAAATGTAATTTTGACATGTGTGAGCCAACCTCCAAAATGTTTTGAACCACTGTCTTCAGCTTGAGAGTCCAGTGTTCTACCACTGGACCACAGAGGCTCAGAAGTATATTTAAAAAAAAGTTAACTATTGAAGCAGATAACTTTATACCGAATTAGTTTTGTATTGGTTGCATTTCTTTTTTTGTTAGTTTGTTTGTTTTGTTTTATGACACCACTAGAACACATAGATTTATTAATCATCGGCTATTGTATGTCAAACATTTGGTTATTTTGACACATGGTCAAGTGTCAGCCAGCTCTTAGACTGGGTTTTGAACCACTGCCATCAGCTTGAGAGTCCAACATTCTACCACTGGAACAGAGGTTCACAAAATATGTGGTTCATTCCTGAGAGAACATAAAAAATGCACAGTTTTGTTATATTATCTTAAGGAAAGGGAATAGGCGATGTATGATTTGTATGATAACCACATTCATGAATGTCTTGAACTGCTCTGAATATCATGCTTCATTTTACTTTTAAAATTAGTTTATTTCCAGCAGTATGCTGGAATATTGTTAAACAGATGTTCCTTTCCTTACAAATATCAAAGAATGGAAGACTGTTATTACTTGTATTTTGTTTTATATTTTTACACTATACTGTTTATAGATTAATGCTTTAATTCAGCTCTTTACAATTTTTTAATAAAATATTTATATTAACCATAATATAAACCCAGTAACAAATATTGTTTTTTGGGCTTGGAAGGTCATAAAACAATCATAAAATAATCAAGTTGTTTTGTTTTAGTGCTGCCCAGAGTGAACCAGTGATCGCCGTCCCCTATCTGACAGGAGGAATCCAGCTGGATCCTTCCTGTTGCTTCCTGATCATCATGTCTGACGGACTGTACCAAGCTTTGCAGGATGCTACTGGAACCGATAAAGTCAATGCAGACATTGTAGCGATGGTAGTGCAGGAATTTGGCATACAGACAACTCTAAATGGCGTTGCTCAGGCTGTGGTTGACAAAGTTGTGAGAATTCACCATGACACTTACATGACCCAACAAGGTCACAAGAAACAACTGTGTCAGAAACGCGACGACATCACATTGCTCGTGCGTAACTTCAACTACCCCCTGTCAAATTTAAGCAGTCCTACAACTGGGGCTAGATACCCCACCCCTGCTGCAGTGCCTTTTTATAACCACCGTCCAGTTGTCCCCCCTTCACTTCTGATTACCGCAGGACCTCCAAGTCCGTCAAGTCCTTATTCCAACACTAATAGTTCAGTTGACAGCTCTGTCGACACACCAGTGACACCAACCAATAACCCACCGGGACATTACCTATCTACCGAGAACACTAACACACGGACAAGTAGTGGTACGGGAACAAGCACCAACTCAACAGAGAGCAGCGGAGAGAGACATCTTTTCCATAACAGCTACAGTGATACGCCTAAACTTGAACTTGACGAAGATGGCAAGATTGAACCATATGTAGACTTTTCAGACTTTTTTCAAGCTATTGCTGAACTAACAGTTGCTCAGCAGGAATCGTTCAATAATGACATGAAACCCAAGTCTGTGTATGATCCTGTAATAGAAGAGAATGAAGGGCAGGACACGGGTGTTAAGGAATAACAATATGGGGTGACTGTAATGATTCCTGCTGGGATGGTGAGGTTAATGATGATTACAACATCATGTCAGAAGAGAAAGATACCAACATTAATGATAATATTTGACAAAGTGCTGACATTAATTGACTTGTTCTAAGGGGTAGATTTTCTACTTTGTTCTCTTCTGCATGATAGTTGTGCAAAACTAAAGATCACTAAACGGATCTTTTGATAAGGTCATTTATAAGTAGCAAAAGCATCATGATTTCTGTATGGTATGATATCATTTGTAGAAGTTTGATGAGGTAATCTTGAGTTTGTTTGTACACTGAATATCCATCAAGTGAGGTGATTGTTCATATTGGTACACAGCGGACTTCAAGTGGAATCCATGTGGTAGTAACAAAATACAAGAGCTAGAATACACTTGTTCTTTTACTATAATAATGATTCCCAAATGGATGATACCACCCCGTGAGGTCAGTGGAAAGATCCATGGGGGCAGTGAGGAAAAAGTGGGTGGTAAGGAGGTGGCAGAGTGGCATCAGAACCAAGTAATATGTAAAAAAAAAAAATATTTTATCTAATACCAAGAAAGAGGTGTGTCTTTAGGGGGAGGAGGTGTGCTATGGATGTGGCCTGTGACACAAGGAGGAGGAGGGCAGCCCGAAAAAGTTTGGGAACCACTATTCTATAATAATTAGCCAAAATATAAATCGTGGATAACAAACTCAGATGTAATGCTTTTATTTTGAAATCTGTCTCAATCATTGTATCCAATTTGGAATTACGCATCAAACAGAGTATAGTTATTAATGTGAATAATGTCCTGCTAAAATCTATAGTCAGTTTTACATCTGTTTTAATCAAATCAGACTTGTGTGAATCTGCAACTAATTAAGCAGAGGCCTTCCAAGAATAAACAAAATATTGTTAATATCGGTATTGTTTATCTTTTTTTCATTTTCTTTTTAGCAACACCACTAGAGCACATTAATTTATTAATCATGAGTTATTAAATATCAAACATTTGGTTATTTTGACACATAATCTTAAGTGTCATCTGGATTTGAGAGTCTGATGTTATGCTAATGAAGCTTACTTAGACTTTATTTAGTCATCTGACTAGTTGATGTTTAGGCATCACAAACCCAGCAGTCAACTTTTTCACATTTCTATTGGTGGAAGTTTGGTGTGTTAGTGGGGGACTGTTGTAGCAGGGTTCGAATTTCACCACTGTGCTGGAGGCACAAGCTGTGGGTGCCCCTCTTTCTTGCTGCAGTGCCCTTCATGTATATTCCATGTTGTATAAGTTTCCTTCATTGCCTCATAGTGTTATTATAAAACAAAATGCGTAGTCCTAGGGTGAAATTATTTTTTTCTGATAAAACTTGGAATGTTGCCTTCGTGCCCTCTTTTGAAGGAAAGGTTCGCCTTGGTGCCCCTCCAACCTACCTTGGTGCCCTTAGTTTTCTTACTAAACTGAAGGCAACACTTGCTGTTCCCTCTAGAAATTATAATTCAACACCTGATGTAGCATATGTTTGTCTTACATGACGAGTTACATCAAATGTTATTGACTGAGAAGAATAGCATACAAGTGATTTATTTTATTTGATTGTGGATTTTCACTAATCTGTAACAACTAGGGGGTTTTACAGACAAGTTCTTCAAACATCATCTGATAAAACTGCCATTATTTGAAAACTGAACCATTATTTGGATATATGGAAGTGATCACAAAATTACATACATGATTTTATTGTTTCAGTGTTGAATACTTAAAACATCCTTTGTATAAAACATACAAACAGATTTTTATATTTTGTACATTATCTTCAGCTGAAAAGAAAGTTGTGTGTTAGGCCCTACTGGGTACCTGACCTTACCTAGAAAAAGTGGCTGACCGTTAATTTCTTTCTTTTTAATATACACATAATAATTATATAATTTTTTCTTCAGTATCTAAAATATGAAAATAGTAAAAATAAACAAAATGTTTTAAAGATAGTTATGTTTTTTTCTCCTTGTGATTGTACTGAAAATTGTAAAACAATGCTTTTCCCAAATTGAGATCATTTGGACATAGCAGATTTTGTGAAAACACACATGTAATGCTTCTTTTTAATGAATTTATTTTGCTTCTTTTTTAATGAAGCCATTTTAGTGGTAATTTGTATTTCTTTATAAAATAAAGTAGTTTTAATTATTATTTTTTATCATATGAATGTGGTTAACAAAAATGTCTTTCTGTAAACTGGGAGAATGTGGAATATTATTGTAGCCTTTAAAAAATTAAAGTATAACATGTCTCTTTTCAATAAATGAAAATAAATTGTATATATATATTATACACATTTTGTTCTTTTTTGTTGAATGTTTTCATTGAACTGTGTACCTTTGTGAACCAGAGAACTGATTTAAAAGTAATAATTTTAAAATTGCTTCCCTCCATCAGTTAAAATAATTGGGACCTATGTCTGTACTGATAAAAGTAATGATTGATTGTAGACCCATTATGTTTGAATATCTACATTTATTGTAAATGCAGTGAGTTCTTCAGTTCTTTATTTCCTTTATATATGAATCATTTAAAGTAGAAAAAACAAATACATATAAAATGCATAGGTAATTATAAAAGGATAAACATAGTAGATTGGTGGTATGGAGTCCATCACCACTGGCTACATTGTATCTGCATCTTGAAGCATACATTGGTAATATGAACATTGACAGTGAGTCCTTGCTTACACCTGGCAGTAGATTTTTTCTTGATATTCGTCATTAACCTACAATTAAATAGCTAAACTCATTCTTGAAAATATAATAGCCTTCTGTAGGCCGTACCTGTATTTAATTAAAATTAAGTGCTAATAATTTATAAGATTAAGAGTATGTAACAAATTTTTTAATTTTTTTTTTGAAATTATTTTTTCTCTCCACCCATCAAAAAAATAAATTAAAATGTTCAAGTCCAACCGAGGTGGATCCAAGGTGTCCAAAAGCCTCACAAAGCCACCAGATTTTCTTTCTTTTTTCTATTATAATGTTTTCATAGCTAACTTTTGGCAATACCTTTTTTCATTATTAAAAAACTACAAAATAATTTGAACTCCTCTTTTCAAAACTTAGGATCCATTCCTACTTAATATTAATTTTTAAAGAAAACAAAATTTTTTGTTGTAAAAATGAAATTCAGTTTTTTTGCGCGTATATATTAATTTTATATACTTATCAAGAATTTTGATCCCTACCACCCCTTCTTTAATAGCATAACATTTATAAATATTTATTTTATAAAATACGATCTTTGTTTTCCGCAAATGGGCCTCTAAGGTTTGCGCACCTTATGTGACGTCATAGGAAAACAGGAAGTCGTCCATGTTTTAGAATTTTTATGCAAGTGGGGTTACTTTTGTTTCTGCCAGATTTCCAGCTTTTTACAGAGTGGAAGTTAAACAGTAAAGCAGCCGATGGAACTATTGTGAAACACTAGGGATGCCGTTTGGTCTTTCTACGGCGTCCTGGGGCTCCAAAAGAGGGTAAGCAAAGCGTTAAGTTGACGAACAGCGGTTTTGACAACCACTGGCACTGTCAGTGTCACTATGCTGCACATGATAGACACCTCGGCAATTACCACTCTGCGCTAAATATTTCAAATTTATCAGTGAATATTTTATTAAACACATACACAAGCTATCATTACAAATTTGTATAAACGGTAAAAGTACTTGGTGGTTGTGTTATTCAGCGTGTTAGGTAGCTATGGCGTTTGCAGTTTAATGTGAAACCATCTATTATTGACTGTTCTATTTTTGTATCTTCGTCAGCTGGTAAGGCGATCATGATCGTGAACACGACCAGGATCCATAACACTAAACAGAGATCCAATGACTTATTATTATTATATTAATCCTTTAAACAAGACACATTTCATCTCACAGATGCAAAGTGGATTTATTTATTGATCTGAATGTAATAAAAGGTAAAATCAGAGGTTGACACAAAGAGACCCTGCCCCCACCTAGTACCTACTCCTTTTTGAAATATAAAATATTTTTAAATCCTGTTTTAAATAGTTTCTCAGAAATATGTGTTCTATGGCAAACAGTTTTTATGAGAATCTACGAAGCCATTCAAGAATTATGTAATGCAAAAAGAAGTATTTTTGAACCCCCACATAATGGTTTTTAATGTGCATTTTCTAGTTGTCATAATTGTGTTAATGAGCTAATAATATCAAGTATAATGTTATTAAT
>JAULBS010079727.1:0-19398 GCA_032355785.1 Symmetromphalus regularis | reverse complement strand
ACCTAATTAACATAAATTAGCATATTTGACCAATTTCCCGATTTTTCCCAATATTAGATTTTTGATATGTTGTTTAGAGGGTTTACCCAGAATGAATAGCAGTGGAATAATTTCTGTTACAATTTGTTTTGAACCATAATTTGACTAGCCTATTAGCTGTTGGTAGTGTGTTAAATGACTTAATAATTATGCGATGGCAACAGATGATTTGCGTATATACATGTATATTAATTAAGATGTGTTGTTGCTTACAGTGACAGTCAACATTCGTGGTCATCCATATCAACTTGGTCTCTTTGACACCGCTGGACAGGTAATTAATCATATTTCACAAATCACTTGATCACTAAAAATATATTATTTCTCTTAATTTTAGGTTTGATATTAAAACATACCTTGTCATGTTGTAGTACGTATTAGATTGTTGAAATGATGTATTAATGAATTCATACTATTTAATTTAAACTATAACGTCTTTTTGGGGGGTCTTTTTTGTCTTAATTTTTTGAACCTATGATTTTGTCCAGGAAAATGCGCTTGACCTGATATAAGGACCCTGATTACCATAACTATCCTGTCATATTATGGCTAGTTCTGTTATTAAAAATGTAATATAATATTCTTTTTTTACAGGAAGAGTACACCAGTCTGAGAGAATTGTCCTATACCGAAACCAGCGTATTTCTGGTCGCCTTCTCGGTAGTCATGCCAGAGTCTTTGAAAAATCTTGAACAGAAATGGGTGCCCGAGATAAGACACAATGTGCCGAGGGCACCCTTTCTAATTGTTGGAACTCAGGTAGATCTAAGGGATAACGAACTTACAAGACAAAAACTTCAGAAACGTCGACAAAAACCAGTCACTGTTGAAGAAGGGGAAAGAGTGTCTGCAAAACTTGGCGCCAATTCGTATATAGAGTGTTCTGCGCTTACGAAAAAAGGACTGAAAGACGTATTTGATGAAGCAATACTAGCAGTGCTTGAACCCAAAGTGCCAGAAAAGCGGAGAAAGACACGGAAATGTGTAATTTTGTGATATATGTATTATATAATTTCACTGTTAAAACGTGTACGGCTACTTGAGTAAAGCTATCAAGGACTGCAACGCACCTGATGTTGTTCAGAATGTCAACAAGTCATAGTGTCTTTATTTATAACAGTAACTATCTTCGCAAGCCACTGACAGTATTCCTCATTTCATCTGAGTATCCACATATTACCAAATTGCGTCGTACTAACTTGAAATGGCTAAAGCGCATGTGCAGATCAATATCATGGCACATTTAACATCATTCTTTTACATTTTCTTTTTGGTTTAATAATCAATTTTTAAAAAGTTATTACTTACCTATCTGTATTTTTGGGATAACCAATTTCCAATATTATAATTAATCTTCTCCAAATTAGGCCTAAGTCCCATTCTAGCGAATATCGCACTTAGCTGTCAGAAATATGTTCCCGCAAAATACTTATTGGATTACAAGCGAAACTCATTTAAGGTGGTGTAAACTTTTCCAGTCGTTGTTATATGACAATTTTTTTTTTTTAAACTACCCCGATATTATATTAAATTTTTGAGTGTAAAAGAATGATGATATATCCTTGTAAGACAAAAATATATATTTTAAAATTTTAGAAAATCATTTTTACTTCTATATGATCAAGACATGTATTGCTAACCTATTTGGTGCGATATCATGGGTCCCACAGATACCATTTTATTTACGTTGTACCCGGAAGAAAAATACGACACGTTTCAGGACAGGACACTATTTGGTACTTTAAGATATTCGAATTGTCTTGAGATAATTGGAAGGCTGTTACTATGGCTTACTTAATTTCATTTGAACCAATTTACATGGTTTTATGAAATATGTTTTGTGACATCTAAAATCACAATGATATACAATAATTCTTAGTCCATATAGTTGATTATGACGCTCTATTATATATTTGCTAAAGTCAATAGTTTCAAAATAGCATATATATATATACAAGAATTTGTTGATTAAGGATTTACTAAATTGTTTGAACTGTATGAACTGTTGTTTAAAAGCTTAGGTGGGGGGTGGGGATCATGTACCTCTGTACTTTGTGTTAAAGGTTGTCTGAATAATAAATTCAGAAGGGGATTCATAAACCTGTTGTTGCCGCTTTAGGGTCGTCAGTGATTGGCTGTTAGACCTACATTCTACAATCAAAAGTGTGTTTTTTTAAAGATAAAGGGACGAATCCCATTCGCAACTACTCGATCAATGGTGCTTTGTAATAAATTCTCGGTGAATACAATATTTCATGAAGTCTGGTTGCTATAGCAGACTTTAGTGAAGGTTTTACATAACATTTAAAGTGTATAAATATATAATCAAGAATGTCTTCTTTGATCAAGAATATACCGTATTACAGTATAGGACACCATAAAAGGCATGCCAAAATATTTTTATTTTGAGGTAGCTAATTGTTCGTAAAATAATATATATCTCACATACGAAATTTAAACTTTTAATTCATAACTATTTAAATACAGCAAAATATGAAAATGTGTCTTTTATTTTCATCAATTTTATTTAATTTTTTTAATTAGTCAATGACACTAAAGCCAATTTGATCAGCCTTTTTATGATTATCTACTGGTAGAGAAGCTTTAGAAGCTTTAACACAATCGTGTGGTAAAATAAAAATAAATGTTGTTATACTTGTTACCACGACCAAAGTTAACTCTGTTTCCCATTTCAAGCCCTACTCACCGGAAAAGCTACCAAAGATGAAAGAAATAATAATAATGAAAAAGATCCTCTACCGATCTTAATAAAGTAGGAAGGTTGTGAATGAGACTCAAGACGTGTATGTTCATTCAGCACTGTTTTAGATTAGAAATACAGCTTCTAATCAGAAAATACGCGTACAAAACGTACTTTGTGTGTGAGGGAGGGGGAGGTATGGTTAAACAAAGGGACATTTACGCTTTTCAAAATAATTTTTAAAATGACGATAACGCTATCAGCGAAATCATTTTTTTTTTCCTTTTCTATTTGTACGCTTTTGGGGAGAGGAAAAAAAAAAGAGTACGTTTTGTACGCTCGTGAAAATGATGAAAAAAATGGATGATCCCTAAAAAGAAAGCTCAGTTTATACCACAACCTTGTTTGACTTGCATTTTTTTAATTTCTGTCTTCCCTGTTAGTTTTAAGTAAAACACAACTCTTTCCTTTCATTATTTTGACCACAGTATCCAAGAAACTTATTTATGTGTTTATTTTATTATTCTCAAAAGTACATGCATTTTGTAAAATTCCATCCTCCATATTCTCCGTGGATGGTTAGTGAAATGGAGAAAGTAAACTTAAATTGGATCGCATTTAACGAATGTCAACTGTCATATTTTTATAAATATTGGTTCCTATGTTTGCCGTTTGTTTAGAATTATTTTATGTACCATGTATATAGATAGTGAGTTGATGTTAGTTTTATGTATTCAGTTGACAAACCGCTCATGCTTACTTGTGATTTTAGTATATATATATGTACATAATGTGATAATTCATACTGAATAATGACAATTTAAACACTCATTATTTCTCTAACTATGCATTTCCACTGACCTTTATGTTAATCTTTATACAATGACAGTACGTTTTTGCTTCTTTAACATATATTTTTCATCCCAGGCTCGTCTCTTGTCCCCATCCTTTTTTTACTCGACGTGGGTGACTATGTTTTACCCGCCACGACGGCACCCTTTGTTTGTCAACTTCATTGCAGCTTCGTTGATAATTACGATACACATATAATGTGACATATTAAACATAAACGGTAATTTTGGCTACATCGTTTCGGGTATGTTAACTTGATGAAAACCGAAACCGAATGTATACAAAATAATGCCAGTAGCTGGAAACCGCAGCCACCCACCTAAATCGTTTTTTAAAAATCAAACTAAGTGATTTTTTCTTCAATTTGTACATTTTTTATAAATTTTATCTGTGTGTCTTAATTGTTCTTGGTAATTTTATATGGATATTGATCCAAAGATGTTTACTTTTTCACATATGTAACTCTAAACCCCACCTATACCTTTCGTAGAAATCAAAATGAAAAGGGCAGAGGCCATTTTTCTGTATAACCAGAATTGAATTAATACAAAATCATATCATTAGTTCGACCCTCACCCATCTAAAAATCAAAATAAGTATTTTTTTCTTTTAAAAACAGGTTTTTCATGTGCATCTTAATTTTAAAAACAATTTCTATTATATTTTTAACCAAGTAGACACACTTTTTATTATGTAATCTTATTGTTATTTCACCTTGAGCTTTTTCCCTTTTTCTCTCATTTTCAGTTATAATATATGCCATAAAACAGGTTATGTATTAAAATGTAAATATATACTTTCGTCATACAGTTGCGTCTAAGTTAAAATATCATCTAATATCTAAATTCTGTCTCATTCAAATTCTGTCTGCATGGCATTTTGAAATATCGCTGTCAGATTATTTGTGCAGGGTAGAATATAATTATTTTTCTAGTAGTGTTTTATATCAATGTGTTTTGATGACGTAGAAAATAACGCAAACTACCTGGATTTCTAAGCAACACTGAAATTGATGATTTACAGTCAAGACAAACAAAACAAAATTATTTTAAATGATTTTATTGACATTTTTACCATGTTTTACTTGGTATAGTATTGGTCTAATAATTATTTAAAAGAAATATAATACCTTTATGAAAGTTTAAACTCCTGTTTTCCCCTGTCGCATCAAAGGCTACTTAAGACTGTCCATGAAACGTCCTTTTACAGCCTTAGTATTAAAATTCACACTTGAAGCTTTACTTATTTTTATTTACTTTATAATTAAAATACTTATTTTATTCTACACATTGAAGTATGCTTCTGTATATCTGTGCACTATGCATGTGATTTTAATATAAATTTTCATTCGCATTCCATTATAAATTATATAGTTTGATAACAATCATTGACATTTTACTAAAACTGTATAAATGGTTTAATTAAGAGCAAACAATAGATTACATAGAGTTTGTTATTATGAAAAATATTGTGTTTATATAGTATTTTATTGAATCTTTCAAACTAACATTCCATTTGTTGTTGTTTTTGCTGTGAGTATTTGTATTAAACTGCTTTTTATTGATATTATAATTGTAGCCAAACATACTAGGAAAGTCATGCGAAAAGTGAAAACGTTGTGGTTTTCAAATGAACACTAGTAGTAACAAAACATAACTCGGGCCGCTCTGAGATAAATATACGTGCACATTTTAAAAAGTAATATTAAATAGTGACACGATGGTTTACACGAGAATAAATATAGTTAAAGGCACAATGAATTGACATTTAAATATTGTATATGAAATAAAATTGTTTAGTTTTTTACGTTTGTTAAAATTATATGACATTGTAACTGAAAAGTGCTAAAATGAACAGGCACCAATAAATATTTGACATTCGAAATGATGTTTCCAATATGTATAATATATATAAACACACACGTACGCACTCACGCACAAACATATACCGGTATACACACACATACACACATCGCATACTGAAATACTTTCGTGAAACACTTTGAAAATGCATTAACATCCAATATGAAATCACATAAACAAACGTATGCATACCGCCCTTGATGTCGGTGTATATACTGACATTTGTTTTACAATTAGGTGCGGCTTGCTTTGATATTTAATTACGCTTGAAAGACGTTCACCTAATTATATTTAATTTATACATACATATATTCTGCCATGTTGTGGGTTCTGTAAACGTATGAGTATTAATATCCAATAATATTAATACTCATTATCATGAGCAAACGTCAATGAAAATTGATACATCAAAATGTTTCATATGAGAGGTCATACGTTGTGGACGCTTAACCTGAGTGATGATCTAACTAGTCAGCAAAATTAAAAAATCATCTGGAGATGCATTTACGTGTACATGCACGGCGGAAGCAAGAGAACAATGGGGGGGGGGGTAACAGACATTGAGGGGGGTGGGGGTGGGCTAATTCATCTTGGCTCGGAGCGCCGAGTTTCAAGTTGATACGAGGTTATGCTTGAGTCAGAATTAATTAGAGCCCCCTCTCCATGCCTCCCCAGCCCACCTGTTTCGCCGTGCCTGGTGTGAATGCACTTAGAAGGCTTTCGGTTACATTTAGGGAGGTTTGCACCTTGTTATCGACGCGGATATTATGTGACATGTATCTACAGTCAACTGGTGGTAATAAAATGTTACACAACTTTCCGTTTCAGGTTGGTCAGTTAATAGACTTGCTTATACTTAACTATTGTTTAAGTTTGGTTCGTTCATTGCTATTGTCTGATCAGGTTTTGCGTCCTGGGATTATCTGTTATCGGAAGTAAACAGTGCCACCATATTGTTTTCAATACAAACTAGATTCAGAGGATTTCTTGTGTAAATGGACTATTGTGATGTAGCTAGCGCACGTAAACTATGCCTTAAAATTTAATCAGTACACAGAAAAAAGTTATGATGGTTATGTTAAAGACACTGTCTTTAGTTTATGCGATCTGCCACAAATGGAGGTCACCTTTTAATCTCTAGATAAATTTCCTCCGTTAAGACAATAAAAATGTGTAATATATCTGGGTCAAGTAGGCCTAATGTTTAGAAAGGAAAGTCTTAGTCAACTACTAACAGTTTTAGTGACACACGTATGCCAGTTTTCACGTAAAGAGAAATCAGACCTATTAAAATACAAGGATGTTCCAAAGGCGTATCCAGACTGGACATGTTTATTATTATTATTATTTTAACAACACTACATTATTAATCATCGACTATTGAATTTCAAACAGTTGGTCGTTCTTCAGAGGAAAGTCGCTTCATTTTTCCATTAGTGGCAAGGAATTTTCTGTGTGCACTTTTCCATGAAAAGGACTGTACACATGACGGCCTTCGACATACCATTTGACTAAAAACGAAAATTTATTTCCCACACACCCCAAATACAAAATCTTGTTTACGAAAAGTATTTCTCCTACTGGTGGCAGTTTCATAAAGTAGAAGCAGTGTCTTATAAGTTACAGCAGTTACAGGGGTAAAATTAAGCTGACAGGCCCGTGGAAACCAGGGGGTTACTTGCCACCCCCACTTATGAGCCTTTTTTTACACATTAATGCTTGCCATTGTAACCAAAATCTGATAGAATTCCCATCAGTACCGTCCCCCCCTCCCCACTCGCAAAGTCATTCCTACGAGCCTGTAACAGGGTAAGTGCAATCTTCTAACTAAAAAACTTTTTATTTGTATTTTTAGATTTCTTGCTTTAGTATGTACACATAAAATTTTATGTTTCTTACAGACTAAGTGTATTTTTAACAAACAAAATTGTCTTTCGCGCAACTTGCTTTTTAATATGTGTTTTGGTAATATTGAATATTATTTATACTAACACATGTCAGATGTTTACATAAAACTATTAAATGCATGTGTTTTTTTATTTGTTATATTATGAAACATTGTCTACTTAAGAGGATCAACAATTACGCAAAGTTCCAACTCTCCCTGGAAAACCTTGAAAATATGAAAGTGGTTTCCCTACAGGAAAGTATACTACTGGAAAATCCCGCTATGTGAGGTCTACCAGCTTAGTCTAGTCACTTTTTCCCCTGATAACGAATCTCTCAAAATAACCTCGTACAAACCTAGAACATTGCCAGAAATTCTTACAGATTGGTGATGAATATAACAGGCGTACTGAAAGTTTCTAATAATAAACGTATGTGTTAACAAATCATTATATTTAAAGTTGTAAATAATTGTGCTGAATAATTAAGCGGATACAGAAGGTATGGGCTATAACTCCCACTTGTCCACCATATTTACTTTTTTTCACGATATTAGATCTTCACTGTTTCACCATCCATCTTTCAATATTAAAATTAGGCATAATATTTTAATACATTTTCGGCCCGCTTTCACAATTCCAATTACTGCTTCTGGTTATTAAAAACAAGTTCCACATTGAGAGTTTCACGTAATGGAAGGAGCTGACAAACATAGTGGGTGACAACTATTCGATTTCAAAGAATGGCATTATGTACAACTACAATGCATATAGTCACGTGTGAAAGGGAATGTTTTGGGAGACTAAACCCTTCCTCTCCCTGTTCAGTCTTATTTTTTTTTGGGGGGGGGGGTGAATTGAAGTAGTTTTGAACCGTGTCCACATCCAGTTAGGTTTGGGCACGTTCACCACGGGCCCAATGTCATAAGACAAGGGCAATGGTCCGGGGCGAATGTGGGGGTTTTCAAACACATACATAGTTTCCAGTTCCTTTTGCGTAGATGTTTATACATTGTGGATCCCGCCTTGTATACTTACAGTCAGAGCCTTAAACCAATTGGTCCAACTCTTCCCAATTGGGCCCCGCGCAAGGGTAACCTATGCTGTCTTGTTAAGTAAAACTGCCTTCTAACAGAGCCTAACCATCCCCTGTTCCCAATAAATTATTGGGCCCCGCAACGCCTAAAGCCGGCCCTGCTTACAATGATGTAATAAATGGCATCTCAGATGCAAGGGCGTTGGAGTCGGAGGGGGGCCTGCAGCCACCACCACCCCAGTAATTCTCATAAATAGGTTTTTTTTATGCATTGTTTAATTATTCACCGGCAAATTCTAATGTTCAGAAATTGGAACAGCCCCCCCCCCCTCCCCCCATATGAATACCCTGCAGATGTATTAACAATTGACAGTAATTTCAAACATTGATGCGGAAAATTATATTTAAGCTGCAAGAGATAAATGTTTCAAAATGTGCTTTGAATGAAAACTCATTTCATCCAGTGGCACACGACTGGTTAGTCCTAAACGGACGGGCTGCTTATTGGTTATTGATTGGCATCCCGTCCAATGTGGGCTATATACCCGCAAGAGAACAAAGCCCTGCAATTTTAAAAAATAAAATAAACCAGTAACAATGTAATATCTTACTATTTGTATTTACAACACGCACCGCCACTCTTCCAACATGCCAACAATCCCTCCCTTCATTTCCCATTCCTGGGTCCATCTCCAGAAAGTTTCGTATTTGTTCGACCGCCATGTTGTTTTTAATGTGTCAGCGATTGTTGGTAAAAATCAGTAGATATTGTGAGATTTACTGTGAAATGGGATGTAATAAGCGCGTAACTTGGCAATTTTATTGTATATCTAGATATTTCTTGTAATGTTTTGGTCGGAAACTGAAGCATTTATTGCCAGAAATTTGCACCAGAGCATCATGTGGATCGCCAGCTGAACTTAATGCAGTAATCAATAAGCATTAAGTTCCTGAACTAGAGCACATTGAGTTTTAGCTGATCATCGGCTTTTGGACATCATACATATGGTCATTCTGATATATGTCTTTAGAAGAAACCCACTGCCACCACATAGGCTACTCCTTCTGATAAGCTGCAAGGGATCTTTTATATGCAACGTTCCAAAGACAGGACAGCACATACCACAGCCTTTGATAAACCAGTCGTGGACCACAGGTTGGAACGGAAAATAGCCCAAACTGCAAATGGGTCCACTGAGAATAATCGATCCGCCGACCGAACCAGGGTCTGTTCCAGCAATTGTGAATGGGGGAGGTGGGGGGGGGGGGCAACATTGGAGGGCGAAGCCCAACCGTGCGTTAGCCTGTACTTGTGCTTAGGGTTTAACAAGAAACATTTTCATTGCCTGAAAATTGGGTGGGGGGGAACGGTTCACATGCAGAAACGCTACCATTTGAGCTAAGATTCCACTCCTTCCTAGGCTAAAGATACTAACCCTAAAACTGACCCAAGCCCTAACCCTAATGTAAATGCTGGAATGTTCAGAAGTCTTGCCACTTATTCTTATTTTTAAATTCAGGTTAGGATTTGTTTAGCTTCGTTCTTTTAAATAGCAGCAACATCTATATACTCTGTTGTTGGAGTGATGAGAGGATGGGGGGGGGGAGTTCGGATCCATAAAACAAGTGTGGTTGAATTATGATATCAGTGTTTATCGTACTATAACAAATACATGCAATTATATTACTAGTATTTATAATAGTCAGTCATACAGTACTAATAAAACAGTATATCTTGTGTAAATTTCTTTTCCTTTTTTTGGTTTATTGTAGGTAATCTGATTTATTGTATTCTATTTCTATGTAAACATGGATGACCAAATTTCACATTTGAAATCACCTAAAGTGAAATCACCCAGAATACATAGGAAAGTGAAGATGGAGCCACCAAGTCCAGTATATTTAAAGTCACTAGCTAGAAAAAGATCTGAAGAAAATAATAACATTACAGGTAAACATGAAACTAGTGCGTAAGTACATGTGTGTAGTAAATTATAGTATACAACATTGTATATTTAATCTTATAATATTAATATAAATCAAAAGATATTCCATGTAAAGCTTGTGTCTGAGTGAGAAACAGTTTTTGGACCTTTTCTCCATTACCTGCTATCCCAACTTATATCCTTTTCGTTCTGGAGCAGCGACTTTAGTTACATTTTAATAATTATTTATCAGTGTCCGACTCATCAGATTAAATACATAAATGATATGGTTTTATATTCATGTATATATGCACGTATGCATTTTAACAGTAATCATATTTTCATTTCAAACAGGTTTAAGTAATTTGATGACATCCATAAAGTCTGCCAAAAGAAAAAGATCTATGGAAGATTTTCAATTGCCAATGATGAATGATGTAGTTATTAAAATGGAAGATTCATCACCAGAGGTGAGTCCGAAGAAAGCACACAAGCAGAAGTCATCACGTAGCAAAACGTGTTCTGCAGAACACCTTCAAAATAATTCTCTTGATTTCTTGGAAAATTCTTTTAAAAAGTCTAATGGCAAATTCCCAAAGTCATCACCATCTTCATTATTTTCACCTGCTAAAGACATGCGATCAGAATCCCCAAATCTGGTATCTCCAAAAACTGTTAGTAGTAAACGAGATATAGTTTATTCTCCTGGTTTGGACAAGTCTTCAAGAAAGTCCAGTGACAAGTTTAGAAATAAACGTGAATTAGTGGTTTGTCAGGTAAAAAATTCGCCATCCAAATTTCCAGATAAGAAACCTAAGCTTTCAGAATTACCAGTGTTTGATGAAGCAGATCATTCCATGACTGAAATGAAGTCACCAAAGACACCCAAGAAGATGAAGTTAACAAAGTTAACAAGTCTTACAAGATCTAGTTCCAGTGAAAGTGATGTTTCATTGAAATCACCAATGACTGACAGCCAAAATAGATCTGAACTGGATCCGCATGAAAATATATTGAGGTATTTCTGAACATGTATTTTTACATAAACATTATATTTTTTGTAAATGAAACACGTTTCCATGTTATCAAAAAGCATACTAATAGAAAATAGTTACTGCGCATTACACCTTTTTCAATGTTTAAAATTCTTCATCTGTAACAAAATATATAATAAAATATCCCTTGGACTGATCATGTATATTGAAACATTTTCTTTTTAATTTCAATGAGACTGTTATCAATATAGTTATGCATTGTTCAATTTCCTGGATTTGTTTCATTTCTCAAACAACATCAAGGATACCATATACCCAGTAATATATAAAATAAATTTATACATACAGTTATTTGACCAAATTTGACAGGTGATTATTTTGTCTAATTCTACGGTGCTATTTTAACATTTGGATCTGATTATTTCCAGCTACAAATGTCCAGACGGTTTTGTGCCATTCAGCTTTAAGAGTTCTGCATTAGACTATGTTTCATCAGAGGAATGCAATGTGGACAACTGCAAATTGTTTCTCATCAAAGCACCTGCTGATGTAAGTTCTTTGGGTCAAAGGAAAGAATTGGTTGTTTAATGACACCACCCCAGCACATTGTTTATCTTTCCAATCAGTAGCAAGAGATCTTTTATAGTTGGTTTCTCATGGTCAGGAAAGCACATACCACAGCCTTTGATATACCGGTTGTGGACCACTGGTCGGTATAAGTGGCTTACACCTACCGATTGAGCCTTTGCGGAACACTCACTCTGGATTGGAGCTCATATCGAGATTAAAAATTCCATGCCTTGACCGAGATTTGATCTCAGTACATTCCAGCCATTAGACCAACAGCTTAACTACTGTGCCACTGCAGCTGGTCATTCTTTGGGTCAGTCATAATTTGACAGGACAGTGATACATGTATGAATGCATGCATCCATACCTCCACATAAGAGATATACATGGAGTAATCAGTTTCCGGTCTATTAAGGGGGAAAAGCTTCTGCGCATGCGCAGTTGTAATCACATGATCAGTATAACAATAATATTTTACCTTGGTTATGTTACTATTAAAATCAACCAACAAATCTTTCAAATGTTATCTGTTTATATATTTACAAAAAAGAAATGCCTACCTGGTCGGATGTTCACATTTTAGGAATTCGTATCCGGGACCGGTATATTTTTAGACAGTTTAGTTGTTGAACCATAAAACATGTCATGTGACTTTCAAAATTTACGCAGACGACCCATTGTCATGTTTATGAGCTCTGCCAATGACAATTGCTGCTTATTTTGATATGTATTGATGTTGCACATTATTGAGTGAATCTACAATGCCAAATGAGTGTTTTGTATCACTCATCCTTTTAAAAAGATAATTTTTATTCCTATGTCAAGGTTCGCTTGCGCGCAAATTCGTTGTAAACAAACCGTACAGCCCGTAAACTGATTATAAGCGATACAGACTGAAACAGATTGGCAGGCATTGATTACTTCACTAATCACTCAGTCTGTTTCAACACACATTTACATTTTATACGGTATCCTTTTTTAATTGTGGATCAATACCTATTAGGTAATTTCTCATTTCAGTTATTAAACCACAACCTGTATACACAAAAAAAGGCTTCATTTTATACAGTCTTGTCTATGGGAACATCCATATAAAAGAGTCCTTGCTTCTGTTAGCCTGTATGGTGCCACTGTTTTTTTTATTACTATAAACACATGCACAAATGCCATGTTTGACAAAGTACATGATTTATTTAAAAGTTAAGTACCAGCAGCTGAGATGGTCTGGTAAAGAATCATTAATTCAAAATTTAAAAAATAATAATGTCTGTTTTAAAGTCTTGCTATACCAGTGTATAACGGGTATAATTAATTATTTTCTGGTAGATTTATTCTATGTTATTTTAGGTATATATTATCAACCAAATAAGAAACTATACATGTTGAAATATTTTTGTTTCATGGTGTGACCACAGTTATGGTCCATTAGCAGAAAATGTGTGCATCTTGTGATATGACTTCTAAATGGTGTATTATCTAATTCCAGAATGAATATCTCCCACGAATGTCGTCTGATTTATGAAATAAATAATTATTGATTTCATGCATACTTTCTTTTTTGGTTGAGTATAGCACTTGTTGATGTTTTCTTTTCAGTTCCCAGTACAAAAACTGCCCAGCAAGATCATTCTGAATGGTGTGCAGTCTTTTCATTGTAATGAGGTCAGTTTTGTATGCAAACATCAGAAATTATTTCATTTTATAACCTGTTCTTATCTTATTTAATCTCCGTATAATCAGGGCTAGCATGGCCAATTGCCATATTAGCTAATTTTAAAATTAGAAAAAGCCATTTAGCATTTTATTTCAATCGGATGAAATAATTTCTTTTAATAATAACTATTTTAGGAAGAAGAAAAAAAATGTCTTACATTTTGTAGATAATTTGGCAAACTGTACTGTTGTTCCAGAGATACATGTAGCCTCTTTATGAAGGCCACCATATATTAAAAAAAACAATCATGAACTGTAACTATTGTGTTTTGACCGTAATATGAGATAACTCACTTTACTGTCTTGATCAACCATTACAACTGTGGTTTGCAGATTTGTATCACTGACAAACTGACCATGGAGAAAGTTTACCTAATATAACGGAGCAAGTAAACATATTATTTCATTTATTTTGTTTCAGATTCCATATGAGGTTCACTCTTTAGTAGATAATGAAGTAAGTATAATTGTATCTTTTCTATGTGGGTAATTTCACATCCTGGAAATGCTAGAATTTAGTGATTTTTAAATCCAGCATTGGAATGTTTTGAAACATACATCATACAAGTCTAGATATTAAAAGAAAAAAAACAGGCTAAAAGTATTTTTAAGGATAATATTGTTAGACAGTCTCAATATCAACTGTTATTAAAATACTTTTGACAGAAAAAATTTTGTTGTGAAAATATGTAATGTTCTGGAAATGTCCTTAAATTGTACTGAACTCCCAAGAGTAATAATGCTGATTATGATAAAGGTAAATGTTTTTTTTCTTTGCAGACATCGTCTTTAACGTCACTTGTACACAACTCACAAACCAACCAGTTGGAACAAGGTATATCTTAACAGTTAGCACACATTTTATTCACTCGTAAATACTTTTTGTTTTATATGTATACATACATATGTAAACATATTCACAATAATTTAATTGTTTATTATTACTTATTGGCAATAGTTCAGTCATCTTGTTCATCACATTTAAATGCTACATATTTGGTTTTAATTTTTCTCTTCTGAAAAAGTTTACAAGTTATATTTTATATTTGATTAAATGGAAGGAAGCATGACATATGCCAGAGATGTGAAGGGTAATTGGATCAATCAAAATTAGCATTCACTTTAGGCTATTTCTAGTTCCAGTCTGTGGTCCATGACTGGTGTAACAAAAGCTGAAATATGCACTGTCCTGTCTGTGTGAAAGTTCATATGAAAGATTAGTTGTTAATCTGAAAGAGTAACTTATGTGGCAGTAATAGGTTTCCTCTGAAGACCATTCTTCACAAACACTTGACACTTAATAGTGGCTGATTAACCAATGTGATGGGTTGTCATTAAAGAAACTTTACTTACTTTCTTTGATTAAATATAGTGATAATGTTGTTGATTTTACAGATAGGGTTTTGTTATATAAATTGTAGGTAACGTATGTTACTTAGTAATTAGCCTAACTTTATAAACACTAGCCTTAGGTTTTGGGATAACATATTTGTCAGACTGTATATAGTGTTAATGTTTTCACAGGTCCGCCATTTGTTGGTCAGATTCATGTAATCCAGTACGTGAATGTACCCCACGAAGAAAGCAATGCATCGACACCAGAACAGCAGCGTGTTCCCTTCCCTGAGGGCTTACAGATCAGATATAAGCCTTTTGGATCAGGTTAAATTTCTAAAATCATTATCATTATATAGTAAAATCTGCTTGATTCCTCAGTAGGTGTGGTCATTTTACTTGGTGCTAGAACGTTCAGTTGTAGTTAACAGATTATAGGATATGTCTGATCTTGGAACTGATTTTACTTGGTGGTAGAACGTTGATTTAATTAGAACAAATTTTTCACTAAGTAACTTTATTGCTTGTGTTCTTGAAATAAGTCGTCAACTAGGATTTTTTATCATTTACGAAATCATACGAAAATCAGAGATTAAAATTATTTATTTGTGTACTTTCGGTGAAGATGTATTACATATTACAGTTGTATCCATACTGTATTTGTTTTAATCAGTACCAATGATAACGTCATTCTTATCATCCACCAAAACATGTTACGTTGTTCTCAATATTGACCTCGGATGGTCGCTATTTGTTTGGGTGCCTAAAATTTTAATGTTATTGTGTGAAATTAAATTATGTGCACATTAATGGAACAGAAACCCCCCCAAAAAGCTAAGTAGATGTGTAATTGAAGTTGCTTTTTTCAAATTGCTGTATTTATCAATTTATTGCTTATGCCCATCAAAACTGGTCACCGTATGCAGAGTTGGCCGTAAGAGTTGGTCGAATTCCAGTTTTTTGAGGGCACAGAAAGTGTTGCCTTCAGTTTAGTAAGAAAAAATAATGGCACCAAAGCAGGTTGGAGGTGCACCAAGGCTAACATTTCCTTTAAAAGAGGGGCATCCAAGGCATTTGCCTCCGGTACCATGGTGAAATTCAAACCCTGCTATTCTAGTTTTGTCAAGTAAAATTGTTTTCTTACAGAGGCTGACCTGTTCCCAAATGAGCCCACAACTAAGGCCTTTTTGACCCTATGATGTAATAGACAGTGGTTCAAAACCCATTGGAGGCTGGCCTACACTTGACAATGTGTCAAAATAACCAAATGTTTGACATCCAATAGCTGATGATTAATAAATAAATGTGATCTAGAGGTGTGGTTAAAAAAAGAAAAGAAGAAACTTTGATATAATAATAATTGGAAATGTTTCTATTTGTTTACAGCTAATCCCGTCTGCTTCAGTACTGAACATCAGCATGTATCTGCATCAACAAAGAAAAAACGAAAAAAATCTAAACATAGTATTGATGAGGTGACAGACAGTGCTTGTGACTCTTCTAAAGAAAAAAAGAAGAAAAAGAAAAAGAAGAAAAACAAAAACAAATCCATTTAAGTGAATAAATATAACGAATTATTTAACAGTTAATGTGCACTTTGTTCATTTTTGAAATTTGATAATACTTTCCGATGTAAATATGCATCCTGAAGTCTGATTTCATTACACTTGAACAAGGACTTTTTGAAACTTGGAAATGAAAGTTCCACAGGTAATCCACGATTACGTAGGAAAGTACGGTTCCACAGGTAATCCACAAATACATTGTCAGGATTCAGGTGGGGATACAGAGTTTCAGGAAGGGGGTGGGGGTTCCAAATGTGAAGGGTGAATAGGACTGAGGAAAATATTGTTAATTTCCATATCATTCCACTTGCAAAATATATTTTAAAAAATAAAACGATACAAGAAAAGGGAGTGGGGGATCTGGAACCCATGGACTCCCCTCTGGATCCACCACTGGGATTTTATATGAAGGGGTATCTAATTTTTAAAAATCGAATAAAATGGCCCTTTATAAACCTGTAAGAGTGGCCTCAAGTTCAAACAAGTCCTTGGCCCATTTTCTTGCCTCTTCAACCTCTGTTCATAGTTCAAACTGTTTACATGAATTTGTGTTGGAAGAATAGGTTGAGCCATGAATCACAGTTGAACTGTGGATCAAGGTTGAAATCTGGTCTAAATCAAAAGTAAAGTATTTAATTTAACGGCGCATCTAGAGCACATTGATTTATATCTTATCATCGGCTATTGGATGTCAATCATATAGTCATTATTACATATTTATTTTAGAGTAAACCCTCTGCCACCACATAGGCTACTCTTTCTGATAAGTGGCAAGGTGTCTTTTATATGCACTGTTCCACAGACAGGACAGCACATACCACAGCCTTTGATGAACCAGTTGTGGACCACTGGTTGTAAACAAAATATAGCCCAAACTGCAAATGGGTCTACTGAGAAGTATCGAACGACGTTTGAGCTACATCCAGCTCTTTCTGGTCTAAATCATGTTCTTTGTATGGCTTCCTGACATTAAAAAATGTTGAGTGTGGGCTCTTAAATGAATCTGTCGAGCCCCAGTTGTCCAGTGGTAGAATATTGGACTCTCGAGCTTGAAGACAGTGATTCAAAACCTATCGGAGGCTGGCTCACACTTTAGACAATGTGTCAAAATTTATTAAATAGCCAATGATTAATCAATCAATATTCTCTAGTGGGGTTGTGACAAGCCAGGATTTTTGAAGGGGGTTTCTTGTTGGTATTAAAAGGGCACTTGCGAGCTTTCCTTGGCTGGGGCTGCCTAAGGATCTGGGTGGGGGCCAGGGCCAAAGCCCCAGCATTTTTGACAGTTACGGGCCTTATTTAATTGATTTCATAGGCCAATATATATATATGAATAACAGGCAATTAGTTGAGATTTTTAAATAACAATAGAGAAAAACCATGGGTCATGCACCAATAGTTCTAGTATGATATAAACTCCAAAGGGATACAAGCTACCATCACTTTGGATTTTGTACCATACTGTAATTTTTTAAGACAGAATCAGTAAAACAAAGGGCACTTAAGAAAAAGGGAGGTTCGTTCGAATCCTCCGAACCCTCCTGGCTACGGGCTAGGGTGGGAAGGCTCTCACTATGATTAATAACTGGATATTTTTCTAAACAAAGAAGTGATACTCATGGCATTCTTCATGTTTTTAACTTGAAAAAAAAAGGTTTGTTTTATTTAACGACACCTCTAGAGCACACTGATTTTTATCTTATCGTCTGCTATTGGACGTCAAACATAGTCATTCTGACATATTTCTTTAGAAGAAACCTGCTGCTGCCACATAGGCTACTCTTTCAGATAATAGCGAGAGGTCTTTCTATATGCACTTTTCCATAGACAGGACAGCATATACCATGGCCTTTAATGAACTAGTTGTGGACCACTGGCTGGAATGAAAAATAGCTGAAACTGCAAATTGGTCTACTGAGAATGATCGGGTTTTTAACTTGACATAGTAATATGTACTGAGATGATGAGGAAGATTCTTATCCATTTTAATTTTACTTGTAGCCTACTTACTCATATATTGTTTTAGTAATGATGTGATATTATTAATCGACTATAGTCTTTAATGCTAGGAAATAATATTGCCACTTTAATCACCATGTATCGATTGTATGGTAGTAACATTATTTTGATCAAAACTAGCTCTATTTTTAAAACCAGGAAATTATCCTGACATGGGTATCATAAGGGGTGCCAATCCTGGGGATCACATCCCTCCACGTTTTGGATGGGGGATGCATAATAATGATCCTTCACATTCTGCTACGAAAAATTGAAATCAATATGCCTAAATAATAATCTTATCCTGTATTAGCCATGTGGTCTTATTGAAAATTTACCAAAGTACGTGGGGGGTCTATTCAGGGGAGTCAATCCTGGAGGGATGATGAGGGGTAATATTCCTCAAATGTTTGGACAGTAACAGCCATGGTAATTTCAAAACTAAGGAACAGTTTTTCAGTTAGTGTATAAAAAAAATATATATATATAAAAAAATAAGCAAAAACGAATGTGTCACACATCTTTGTTACTAGCCTATACTTATGTTCCCCATATAATTTATAAATATAAAGTTTTAAAAATGAAAAATGCCGTAAAAATGTGAAATCAAAGAGTTTTTCCAATTGAATCCCTCTTTCCTTAAAACCTGTTCGCAAATGAATGCTATTTGTTGTGGTTCTCTCTAAATCCAGAATTGAGACTAATGTGAACGTATTACATTAAAGTGTTATATGTAGTCAAAATCAGTGAAAGTTCTTCTTGAACCACCACGTTTGTTGTAATGAAAAAATAAAAGTTTGTTTTATTTAACGACGCATCTAGAGCACATTAATTTTTAATCTATTCAGCGGCTATTGGACGTCAATCATATGGTCATTCTGACATATGTATTTAGAGGAAACCCGCTGCCGCCACATTGGC